>ML817664.1:80999-91479 GCA_009831015.1 Picea engelmannii | reverse complement strand
TTCACATATTCCTACACATCACAAAGCTCACACATATTTGAGATATATATGAAAACATGTCAATTTTCTAACATTTAATCACAAATTCTTTTTAAATACTAAAATGAATAAAGTGGAGAACAATAAGGTGAAGCCCAAGTATATTTATGGAAATAATATCGTGAAAGATTAATGGGACGATGAAATGTGAAGAATGATGAAGGGAAAGGTGGATTAAAATAGAACATTTCTGAGCCCCAACAACTGGCACGCCATGGTTTCCCGCGCGGTGCCAAATTTACCACGCGTGCCAATATGCCAACCTTTTCCAAGGACACTCTATGACTCTAATTTTGGTCACTTTGAAGTTACTTTTCTGTGAATATTCACTTCGATTGCACCCTTCTGGTCCATCCAAGCTCAGTGTTGAACTGAGGATCTGATACCATATTGTAACGATCCCCCCGACCAACCTGAGGTCGGGGTACACCACTCCAGAGAAACCACTCATGCTCTAACACCAGTCGGTAACGTTCCCAACCATCAGGTCAGGAACATGCTACTCTAGGGAACACTTTCGTTCCCATACTGCAGAACATATAGTAGCATACCCAATATTCAACTAAGCAATTCCATCTAAATTTACTGTTTAAACTACATGCAACTAAAACATATACATATAGCACGCTCGCGGAAGCCTTACATCTAAACATGACAAACAATTACTTTCTGTAACATACGACTTTTATATTAAAATAACAGTAATTACCGATATGCATCATTTACAAGAAATTACCCATAAGCACATAAGCAGTCATAGTCACATATGTAACATAGGCATGTAAATAACAAAACAACATATCCATATATCATACAATTGGTACTTATCTTAGAAAGACTATCACCAACTTCTTACAGACCGTCCACGAACCTCCCACCCATAGACTACACTGTTCATCACTCTCAACGGTGAATCACCCCCAAGATGGGACTGAACTCCACCCAGGGTAAAGGGATTGCTATCCAGGCTAAGGCTCATGGACAACAAGAAAGACTATGTCTCAGGTGCTCACTCAACTAATAGCCTACAACCTCTCATTCCCCACATGCCTGTCCCACCCAAGGAAGTGTTCCCCTTCTCTGCTCAACAGTCCTTTGGTTGACCCACTTCCCTTCTAGGACTTCAGCAACAAGCCGGACCGGAAGTCTCATAGTGTTGTAGTTGCATTTTAGCACCTACAGAAATCAATCCCCATCAATTCTCTCACTGAGAGAACTGCTCATGGGCCTGACAACCCACTTCTTCAATCCCGCTCCTAGCTAACCAGGTACACCAATCAAAAAGAATGAGGAAACAGGCTTCCGAAAGGTAACATGGTTTTCTCAAGGATAACAGAATGTATTAGTGAAATGGTCATGGAGTCATTCACTAAATAATTGAGTGTGTTTTGGAATCACTGTGAACTCTTTGTCAAAAAAATCATCCTCTCCCTGTCGATTTCCTTCTTGCCATTCGTAAGGTATCTATGTGAAAAAATTCCCCACTGAGCTAAGTTTCCCCATGATATGTATACATGTCCCCAACTTGACACTTGTCATATCAAAAGTTACGTTTGTCCACTTGTCCTCAACTTTAGAACTTAGGATAAACTAACTATCCATACTTTATGTTTTAGGAAATATTAATATAATATTCCCTTGGCTTTTGGCCCTCCCTTTCCCTAACTGGTGAAGTTCAGTACCCCATCACTTTTATCATGGTCGGTTTGTTCACAGTGATTTATTTTATATTAATCATGAGTCAGGTACAAAGTAGGCACTCTAGCCTTTAACATCTAGGTGCCTTGGCCTAATTCCAAGACATAAGCATTCTGGCTTATAATAATGGCTCACTAGCCTATAATGCATATTATATACACAAAGGTTCGCTGACCTTAATATACTTGGATTATATTTACATTTGGGTTCAACCGAGGGATATTACAACTTTTTCCTTTAAAGTCTGAACATTTTGTTCATCCCCCAAGCTCTTCCCTCTTTGATGGAGAACCTCATTGTATCTCTTACATGAGCTTACCTTTGGTGGAGGATTCAAGTGGTTGAGACCCAGCTGGAAGGGACTTATTTTCTTGGTTACAAGACATGCCGACATGGAAGTTTGTCACTCATACACTTTTGCTAATCATATTTTAATAGAAAGACTCTTTTCTCGTCCAATTAATGTCTTGCAAATATTTGAATTGTTATTCCATGGGAATATTTGTTATGAATATTGATGGATTATGTTATTATATGTGATAACTTTATATATTATCACCATATGCTTGTGTATATTGGTTGTTGAGAACAAGTTGGAGGTGTATAACTTTGAGTCGATTGCTCAACGGTGGTCTTCTTTGAATGTCTGGACGAGGTAGACTCTTTATCTTGTCTTGTTAACATGTTTGTTTATATAGCATACTTGAGATTGGAGTTGATTTCTACAGTCATTTTTTCTGTTGTGGTTTACCCCATTTCATAGAGTGATTTTTCTCGTAACAGAATTGGTGACCATACTAGGGAAAGAATCTTATTTTCTAGGTTTGGAGTATTTTTTCCTTAGATTTCTCTATGTTAGCTTGAGTTTCTTTGTTGTCTGATTGCCTGACATCTTATTTTCATTTTGAGCCTAATTTTCTTGGCCTTATCCTTAACCTAGCAGTGTTTAATAAATATACATATTTTTCCCCTTGACATACGCATACATACGAGAGTTGTCGTTCTATAGGGTGCGTACATACATAGTTTTTTCCTGGAAAGTCGCATTTAGTGTTTGTTGGGTGAGTTTTGATGGTTTTTGAGTCTTGTTGGGTCTCTGTCATAACTGTTGAGTTCCTACAGAGTAATAGGAAACCTTTATTTGGTTGAATTTTCGAGCGGTTTTTCTTTCTCATCATATTTTTCATTGGTTGTCCTTGCATCTTGGGTTGGGTGTTTCCTTCTTGATATCCTTCTTGGTTTGTCTAATTTTTCTTACAGTAGGGTCTATATATCAAGTTGTGGTTCATTCCTTGCATTTTCATTTATTTGTATTGAAAATACAAAAATATACATTTTGCATTGTGGAAGTTGATCTCTTGTATTCTTATTATTGATCCTGATACATGTATGGAAAGATTGCATCTTATTTGAAATTGCAGAGTTGAATTGAAAATTGCATTTTGAAAAGATTGTCATTATTTTGAGAATTGAAGTTAGGACTTTACATTATATTCATGTTCATTTATTTTACTTGCTGAGTCATAACATCGCCAGTTTCACAACCACGTATTTTGAGTAAACAAAGCCACTAAAAGTAACGATGATAAATTTAAAATTGATTATAAACGATTTTATTTTTCAAGGTGCACAAAGTAGCTTAAGATATAGAGCCATGGAATAGGATTTTGTTAGTAAACTTATCCAAGGCTATTAAACTAAACATATGTGTCTGACAAAGGGAGTGGTGAAATCCATTGTATAATTGGTGATGTCATGAGGCTCCGCTCACACCGGAGTTAAGCACAAGGTCGCGCGAAGTTGGTTGTGGAGATATCCCTCCAATACTTTCTTAGCATCAGAAATATTTATGATGATATATTCATATTTGGGGGTCTTGCTAGTTCCTTTACCTCTGTTAGAGGTGATGATTTCAATATTTGGGGATTTGTTACCCTGCCCATATGGTGGACCTGACTTACGAATGTTCTCCTGTGCATTGGTTATATTATGGTGGATTTAGTTACCTGACATATGTAGCCACATAGGTTACTTGCAAGGGTTATTTTGCAGGTACCCTGGGTCAAATAAGGGTTGGACAACACACAACTTTTATGGAGGATTACCTCTCTAGGGGAATCTGACCGACTACACTGTTAAGGCCACGAGGGATTTTATAATTGATTATGATACCTTTGATCTCTTGAAGGGAGTCTCAAGCCCCTCTTGGGTGAGGCATACCTACTTTAGTGAGGGAGGTCCCTTTTCAACCACTATATATAGTTTGTGTGCATTGGAATTTTTTCTTTACTTTGGTGTTCTCTCTGATTATTAGTTGGCCTTAGGATTTTGTATTGTGTCATGAGTTTTAATTGCTATGGTTAGTGGAGCCCTCGTGACTCCCTCAGTTAGCGCTACCCAACCCATGGTCTTTGCTCATTCCATGGGGATGACTCCTTTTGTATTTCTGAGTGGTACGTCGAATCATGATACTCAACCAATACATTGGGCCTCTAATAATTTTTATCATGGTATGTGAGACATTTCTTAGCACTTTCCATCCTCTATCTCGTCACCTTATGTCAATCCTAGTTTTGGGTCTAGAGGCATGATGCCTCCTTATTCTCCCTTTTCATTTGGTGGGAGTCATATCCCTCGACCAACTCTTATGGTAGAAGGTTGGAATCTTCCTTCCTATGGATCCAATCCTAGCTTCACATTTCTAGGACAAAGTGCTCAAATGGGTGGTCATTCTACTTATTACATCACATCCATCTATCCTTCTTCCATTATGTCAGTTCCTATGAACGCTTTTCCCATGGCATAACTCCATATGTTCAATGGTTTTTCATCTGGGATTAGTTAGTTTTATAGTATGGGAAACCCCCTTCATGTATTTCCTTCGTCTGGGGGAAACATATATCCTTACCCGAGTAACCCTTGTCATGTCACTTTCTCTTCACAAGTGACTTCCTCGGTGACGATGCCCTTACAAACCTTTCTGAATTAGTTTGGAGAAGGATACTATCCTGCCAGACAAGGCCATGGTGTATACCAGAACCCTTCCCGTCCCACAATTTCTCAAAACCAGTCTTTCCTGAAACCTTGGTCTCAAATGTTGCAACCAACCATCGCTAGTCCAGTCACTGCAAGTCATAATGGCATTGTATCACCAACCTCTCCTAGTAATGTTGGATATTGGTTGAAAACCTTTGCAAGTCATGTTGAAGACTAGAAACCATCCATTGCAAGTCATGATGGGGTCACAAATCTAGTCATTTCTAGTCACACTGCACATACATCACCAACCTCTTCTAGTCATGTTGAGGATTCATCACAAACCTTTGCAAGTCATGTTGGAGATCCACTACTAACCTCTGCAAGTCATGTTGGGAGCATGTCACCAACCATTGTAATTCATGCTGGGGGCATTCATATGATCGATAATACTAGACATATAAGATGTAAGACCAAGTTCCTTTATACACTTTTCAAAGGATATCACTTTATGTGTGTGTGCCCTACCACTATTTTGGTACAAGAAGCATGATCCTTGCCCGAGGGCCCTTTGGATTATGAGTCATATGTGGTTTCCCAAAATTCTAATCCTTCTTCGGTTGATACAACGATCGTGAAAATGCAATATTCGGCTGACACTACTCTTATTTTTTGGGGTGATGCGTTTCTTAACCATGTTGTCTCACATCCCGTTCAACCAGTGTTCATGTCGATGCAATATTCGACCAACAACACTCTTATTTTGAAGGGTGATGCATATCTTGACCTTTTTGTCTCACATCATGTTCAAGCATCGGTCATGTTGATGCAATATTCATTCAATCCCACTCTTCTCTTGGAAAGTGACAATTCTAAAGAAGTGACATTCTCAATGCAATCTCCGATCAATCCCACTCTTATTTTGGAGGGTGATGTGTATTTCAAAAACATCCTTAGAATTTCTAGTCTTGTACCTTCTAAACAAGGGAGCAGTCCACTCTCTTTGAGTACACTCCCTCCAAGTCCTAGGGTTGTCTCCTTTGATTCGAATGATCTTTTAGAGCCTCAAATTCCTTTTTCTACACCCTTCCAGATAAGGGGCATTCTTCGATATATTGTAGATAAGGTAACCTATGCAAGTATTTTATCCTCCTCGACTTGGAAAGATTTTGATTTTCCCAAGATCATATTAGTTGTCTTTGATTTGTTGAATTTCCACATAATTTCTTCACGGATCCCTGGCCTCCCCCGTGATATGCTTCTTAAAACAGTATCCCTGAGTCTTGTTTAAGCTCTTTTTCGACTCTTTCAAAAAGAGAAAAGATTGTTGAGTGAACTTGTCTCTTTCACACTTGTTAATTGGATTTGAAAGAATGTCTATTTGGTGTAAGTTTAACACTTTTTAGGACCAAGTAGACTAATTTTGAAAAAGGAATACTCTAGTCACAAGTGGCTAGAAGAGTTCTCTTGGGTATGGTTTTATACTTTTTCGGGCCTAGGGGCATAAATTTATGAAAAAGGACATTATTTGGCATTAAGTTGTAATTGAACTCCATTATCATTCTTGCAGTATTGAGCCTATTGATGGTTCCTTCTTTCTCACTATAAGCCTATTACCTCTGCAGTCTGCATCATCATCCAAGAAGAGCCTTGTTTATATCCTTTTCATCTTGACACCTTGTACCCCAAGAGGAAATAGTCCCCCGAGTGTCCATGTCTTGAATGCACCTCCTCACATTGAGCATAGGTATGTTCCACTATTGGAACTATTTTCTTACTCACGACACTCGTTTCCTCCTCTCTATCATAGCATTCATTTGTCTATGAAAAAACAAAAAAATACAGGAGGGAAAAGAATATTATCTCATGTTGGAAGCAGTCGTGTCTCCTTTGAACAGAGCACAAAATTTTGAGTCCTCTTGTCATTCAAAGTTTGGGTTTAGTATGACCTTAGGAAGTTAAGCCCATTACTTAGATTTTACGCCTCCCACTGGTTACTCTTCTAGTCCCTATGGAAATTTTGATTGGTGCCTCCTACATCACAAAGTTTCATTATCAAGTCTATTCTTCTAGAGTCCTCCATATGTCTCATGTTCTTGTTCAAAGGATGTCTATAAGAATGTGTCAGACATTTCTCAGAACTATTGAATTTTCATGTTGGAAATACCTGTTGATGGGTCTTAAATCCCTTGATTCAACAGTAGGAACCAAACTTTTCACCGAGGCCCAATTAGACTCTACAGTGTTTGAGATGGAATGGTTCTCCAAATCCTGCAATCTGGCCAATTTATTGATGGGATTTTTGTTTTCTTGTGAAGTTTCTCCCTTCAAGTAGGACCGTTCTTTTCTTTATTTTCTCTTGAGTGGGACTAGTTTGAGATATGCAAGCCAACATAATCCAACTTGACAAGTAACAATATTGAGTTTCAACTACTGGGAAGAGGCTGAGCTTGGGATAACCTACTTCTCAAACATGCAGACAGTGATTCTATGCCAAAGGGCCTAGTACTAATACATTAACCAAATGAAGATCGAATTACTATCTGAGAAAAACTAATTAACAAAACGAAAACACATATGTAATCAAGATCATGGTAAAGAAAAATAATTCATCTACCATAACATTCATCACATGACAACACAACAATTTGTCTTCATCATTAAGCAAAGAACATTAAAACATTGCACCAGATAACTTGATAACATAATCAATTTCTTTGACTCATTTACTACATCATTCATGGAACGGGATAGGAAGTAATTCTTCTCCAACTCCAATCACATACATCTGATGAAAATAGCTTGTCTTTGGTCCAGAAGGACTTCTCAATTCATAGCAATCTCAAAATAATTATCAACAACCCAAAAAGAAATAGTTCTTACAAGAACCATCGACCCTTGACTAATCGGTCGATGCCTTTATTTATAGCATAAAATTCAACTGAAATTTATGGATAAATACAGTTCGGACCAAAAAACAATTTCCACGTGGCATGGTCATCCAACAGTTTCTTTAATAGTCCATCCAGGATATTTCTTGAAAAGGATGACTTCTTTCATACTCGGGCCAACTAATAAACAGATCTTCATAGGTTTGAGCCCATGGGACTGTGTGTTGTTCCATTAGGGCTACATATACTCCTCTGATATCTACTTCATGCGTTTAGAACTTTACCAAACTGGCATTTAGTAGTTAAAACATAGTCCGAGATTTAATCGAGTGTTTCATGAACAGTTGTACTCATCCTAGCTTCATATCGGCTATCTTCGCACATTCTTCAGCCCATAGCAAGTCTCGTTCAGTGGGTGTCTTGAACACATTACTTGGGTTGATAATTGATCAGGGACACCACACTTAGAGAGCCCATAAACCTTCACTGCACCGATGATTTAGCTTCGTTATTCTTTTTGAATCCTTCAACGAAGCCATAGGATGAACTTTGTTTGGTAATCGGGGATGTTTCTTTCCTGCAATTAAGATGGAAGAAGTTTAGCAATTTCAAAGCAATTTGTGATAAGACGTAAATAAATTGAAAAGACTGATAAGTACCTGTGTAGCCCGCTAGTTTCAGTCATTTAATACTTACTTGATATTAGTCGCTCCTTCAAATGACTTGTGATGACCTAGCTGAAACCATCGCTCCTTTGGTTAAAAGGAATTATGTCAGCGTATCATGGGGTGGAAAATCAAGTACATCATCATGAACGTTTTAAATCGTCATATTAATTATTCTACCTTTAGTGCCCAAAAGAGACGTCGAAGGCAAGCGTGCACGTGTATACTCACAAAGGGTCAAACACCATAAAATGAAATCCATTAAATGCTTCCATAATCCATATTATCAAGTGTGTAAAACATCATTAGTCGAATAACGGAGGTCTGGGGCAAGGTTGGGAGGATCGTACCAGACGTTACCTATAACTTCGTTCGAAGACATTTGCATGCTCTGGATTGCATCCTCTGAACAACTGTGGTGCATCAAGTCTTTAATCACCATGTCGTGGGGCACAACTGTCTTGTTGGCATGCTTTGTTTCACTCCCCTATTTTTCTATAAATATGGGGAGTTCTGGGGGAAAACTTATGCTCATGCTGAGCTTATATTCTATGGAGTTATGGTATAGTGAATTTGTCTTGGTAAAGTCCTTTGTATATGTTCCTCATCCTCTATGAATGCCTGAGTCGTCACGCTATTACATAATGGGATCCCCATCCAATAGGGGGCGGGGTCTGCGGAGTAGCCAAAGTGCCAGGTCCGAGCCCCAACATGCCTAGTATTATTTTTTGTTAGCCTCCCATGTTCTTGAAAGTCTAGCAAGGGGTGCAGGTCTTGGCATGGAGATGGTGTCATAATATCCTGTGAATCTCGGGGTGAAAAAGGATACATATAAAAAAGGTATGACAGGAACCGTGTTTCCTCAGGAGTCGAAACTATAGGGAAGAGGGAAGCTCAAAAAGGGTACAAAAAAAGGGGAGGAGGACCACCTCAAAGCTGAGCTAGGCATACATTCAGTCATTGAGAAGCCCATGAGGTTTACCCACTCGTTGGTGCTAGTTGGGACTACCAGTAGGGAAGGTGGGAGGGGAAAAGGAGGTGAAAGAGCACCGGGTTCTCCCAATGAGAGTTCTACTCAGCAGTTAGAGCAGGATAAACTGACGATAATTGAACTCTACCAAGAGAACAGAGAGTTGTGGTGTTAGTTAGTGGTGAAAGATCAGTATATACTGTGATCGTCGGGTCGCGTAGGAAGCATGGTTTGGCTGCAGAGGCGGCTTCGGGAAGCACAAGATACAATTTTGCAACTGCGCGAGACGCAGTGGACGACGAGATAGAAGAACATAGTGCAAGGTGTAAGTAGTAACCCAAGGAAAGGCATAGTGGTCAATCTTATGCCTTTCACTTCTGTTGAGGGATTGTTTGACAAAATCCCCTTTTGCTCTTCTGTTGTAAAGAAATTCATCTTTCTACTGCCACCGGGTCAATTGGTCGTGGTGTTGACATGGCTTAGTTGTATGTGATGCAGACTTGGTGGGACCCCTTTAATACTAAGTATCAGGAGTATTTTGAATGTATTATGGTTTCTTATGGATGGAAAGGGGAGAATTTACTATGTTTTCTTATCATAAATCATTGGATTGCACAAATTATTAGATCTTGTAATCGTTATTGTGGCACTATGCGTTTCTTGCTATGTTTACCTTTTGTAAAATTTATGGTATCAATTGATTCTTATGTGGCATTATTGACCCTGGATCATTAGAAACATTTAGCTACAAAAGGCATTCATTGATAAATAAGAATCTTACTTGGGACCTCGCTCGCATCGAAAATACTAAAAATAGATACTACGGGTGTCGACATCGGGTGGTATTGAGAAAAGGTAAAGTTTTTCTTCGCGAGTTAACACATTATAATGTCTTTGACGCCTAAAATATATCAGGGTTCAAAGGTCGGCGATGTTGATCCTTACTTTGGCACGGTTCTTACTATTACATCTTTCCACCGAAACCGAATGGATCAGCCTTTGGAAACATCCTTCGTGAGACTTGTTCATGGGAAAGAAACATTTTCATCGGTCGACGCCGATGAAGTTCAGTGCTCAACTATTTTGACTTCCCGGATGATTTTTACAACCTTTCGCTATCACGGATGCTGAATTTCTCAAGTGAGTCGGGGAAAACTCTCGATCGTCGATTCGTGCAAATAGTCGATGAAGAAGATTGAGTGGTACCCAAAAAAGAAAATGTTCATAGAATTTTTAGGGTG
>ML817664.1:64164-75660 GCA_009831015.1 Picea engelmannii | reverse complement strand
TAATGTCAATAGAGTAGGAAGTGGTCGTATCTTGTTTTGTCCACAGACCTCAGCGAGGAGCAAAGGATTGGAGCGCAACTCGGAGCGTGCAGGGACAAACGTCGATTAAAAGGTACTTCTGTTATCCTCCCTTCTCATGCATTGGTTTAGATAGATTTGAAAGGAAGTCAGTGTCCATGATAAGCATTTTTCTGTCTAGGGTTAAGGTTAATCTCTAGAGGTCAATGTACTTTTCCACAGGCAGAATTTCCTAAAACAAAAACTGGCAACTCCACTGGGAAGATAGCCTCGAATCGAAACCTCTTGTTTGGATTTTTATCCTCGTTGACCTTGTTCTGTCCCTTGATTGTTTCAAACCTGGTTCACCCCTCTTTGATTAGTTTCATGAGCTGATTGGCTCCTTACCTTGTCACATTCAACATATTTGTCATGTTCAGATCTCAATTTTTGAAATTTTTTGACATTTCTGGGACTTTTAGACCCCGGCGCCCCTGTCATAGTGTTAACAGAGCGCTAGCACTCCTAATAGCCTTACACAGAGCGCTATAACGCTCTTTTCCCTTGGCAACAGAGCACCATCCTCCTTTTGGCTCAAAAACCCTCCACAATTGTATTTTTCAGGGTTTTCCTCTGTGGCTCTTTTGCTGAGTGATCTTGTGAGTCAATTTTTCTTCCTGTTTAGCCTTGACATCCGTCTTTTTGAAGAATAAACACCTTGTTGATTGGATCTCGTAGCCTTCTTCACCATTTTTTATTGAGTTTTCCGGTTGAGTGAAGCTTGAAACCTATGCATTGTTTTTCTCTTCTCTTCAGCTGAGAAAAACCCTGGTGAAGGCCATCAAAGGTCTACAGACCTCTGTACCTTGTTTTCAGTTGAGGTCATTTGTTCTTCAAACTTTGCTTTTGGGTGTGAAGTTTTCTTTTTCTTTGATTGTTTCTTTTCTTTTCTTTTTTCGTTTTGATTGCTATGAAGGGTGTATTGTTTGTGTGACTCTTGCTTATGCTAGTTTGGTTTTCATTCATACCAAGAAGATAATTAGCAAAGATAAGAATTGTATTGTATTGATCATCATTCATACGCAAACAATTAAAGACATATTCATCATTGATTGAGCATATTAGAAGGCATTTAAATTTTTTTGCATCACATCAGGATTTGATTGAAAAAGAATTGTTTGAGGGCATTCCGTCGTTGTGCTTGTTAGTGAAAGAAATCTCTCTCCCTTAGATAGATATTCATCGAAAGGAAATGATTGCTTATCATGTTTGATGCATTCTTTGGGTATGAGTCATAATTCCATTTGTTTCACTTCCATGCACTCCTTTGCATAAAGAACAACCATAAAAATCAACGCTAATTAAAATTTATCTAGAACTTTTTCTTTGCTAGAATCCTCCACCAACAGTAGAATAGGTGTAGTACTTTGGATTAGGCTGTGAACATAACTCTCCAAAGTTGTCAAAACAAACATTAGCATCCTGAGTTAGGGAGAGTAAATCTAGTTATCGTATAAGTCTGCCTGAGATCCCCCTCTCACACAGGGGTTACGCACGAGGTTGCATTCAGGTAAGCTACGGGGACTAACCCTCCGTGGTTTAACTAATTGTGGTGGTCAGATCATATTATGGGGATCACTTTGAGGTAAATCCACAATTACTGCATGGAAGCCTTTTAGTTCATTTCGGGCTTGATACCCTGCCTGTACGTTCGGATTGAACTGTCGACTGTTCCCACCCAGGGGCTGACTGCGAATTGGTAACCTTAGTGACCATAATCTTTAGGTTCTTACACAAGGTGACGGTGACGGGAAGTCTCACTGTACCTGGAGCAGACATTGGTCAAACTCACTCGGGCTCCTTGGAGGGTAAATCCACAATTACTACGTGGAAGTTTGCACTAAGGCGTAAGTCCGTTAAGCAGGTCGCCATTGTAACTGTTCCACCCTATCCTCGCCCCTTCTGGACTTGATCACGCGACGTTGGATTTCATCACCAACTAGTACGGTCATCAAAAGAAGGTCCTGTTTGCTTGGTTGTGATTCTTAGATTTTTTAGCGTGTGTTGTTTCTTTTCACTAGTTGGCCATAGATTTCTTTCGTCGACTCTTTTCTTTCGCCAACATCGACTCTCCATGACGCTCGCGGAGGCTACAGGGACTTCCTCCAGAAAATATGGAAGGAGACACCCCTTTACTCCCTCATTCTATGGAGCAATCTCCTCAACAGAGCGAGGTTCAAAACACTACAACTTCTCAGGAAGAAGTTCCCATCCCTTTGGAGAATTTTAGAATTGTCTCAGAATCCCCAGAAGCTTATCGCATTCCGAAGGGATATGAACGACAGATCCTCCACCTAAATTCCACTGGAGAATTTTTCATCATAAACCCTTCTAACATTCCGGCCGGGCCTCCTCAAAACCCATTACCCAATGACCCCTTTTGGACTGAGAACATTGTTCGGAGTCCACCACACTTGGTGCGAGATCTTTATGGAACAGGAGAAGATGTCGACGCATCTTCCTCCTACACTGTACCCCCAAATCACTTCACCGGTACTACCACTTTTACAGCCACACCAACCGTTGCTCCGAGCACACCACCCGTTGGCCCGAACGTACCATTCATTGGCCCGAGACCTACTATTCCCCTCCAGATGGCCCATTCAACAATGGCCCCACACATTTCAACCTTCCATGCCGGTAATGTGGTAGTTAATCAAGCTCCAATTGGCACACCTGTAACACCAAGACCAAATCTCCCTTTTGGATTTAGGGCACTGAATGCATCTGCCATTACCACTGCCCAAACCCCTACTCAAAACATACCGGGAAGTTCCATACCTATCCAACAACCCGGAGGGACTGTCCTTGGTGGTTCTAACCCAATCGATAACGCTGGTCAATCTTTCACATCTGGCCCTCAAATATCGGGAACTCTACCTCAAGCTGGGGGGCATCCTCCCACCGGAGGAAAAAACCCATTCGGGGGCCACCCTCATGCTGGGGGGCAACCTCAAGTCAGATTCCACCATCAACCACAAGGACAAAATGTGCCCGTTGCACCCAATCCGTGGAGCATCCCTTTTCAAGGAAATCTGCATGCCTCCACGGGACAGAATGTGCCCGGTGCACCCAATCCGTGGAGCACCCCTTTTCAAGGAAACCCACATACCTCCACGGGACAAAATGTGACTGCCGCACCTAATCCATGGCACGTTCCTTTTTCAGGGAACCCACAATTCCCGGCAGGACAAAATTCGTAGACTCCGCAACAACCTCCTTATGGACAAATTCCCAACCCAACCCACAACCCTCAAAACCCATCCGGTTATCCTCCGCTCACACAGGCTCCTCAGAACACTTCAAATCCTATGTACCTTGGTCAAAACCAACCTCACATGAGAGGGCCCACGAGTTATAATTAAACACATAACCCAGTATTGGGCCCCACTAGTGTTCCTCTGCTGCACCATCATTACCCACAGGTTAACCGACAACTACCTTTTCTAGCCACCCTGGACCTTCCAGACTTGTCTCGGTTAACGAATGATCCCATTCATCATTCTTTGGTTTGGCCAGCTATTCCAGCAAAACTCCCTTCTGATATCCCAAAATTCGACGAAAAATCCGGAGAAGACCCGAACAACCACGTGATGACCTTCCATTTGTGGTGCTCATCCAACTCCCTCATGGACGATTCTATTCATTTGCGTCTTTTCCAACGGACACTTACGGGTTTCGCAGAAAAATGGTATATTGAATTAACACGCGCATCTTTTTACGATTTCAACTCCCTCGCTATGTCCTTCCTCACACATTTCCAACTGCCCATCCGATACGAGATGGGTACCGAACTATTAACCTCTCTTCATCAGACAACTTCCATACACATCTCCGATCATATCCATGAATGGAGAAGACGATGAAGGCTAATCAAAGCGGTCATCCCTGACAAATTATTAGCGGAATGGTTCAAAAAATCATTACTACCCCAGATCGCTCGTGATGTTGCCATGGGCGGCGTGGTCACCGAGGAAGAAGCCATCGCCCGAGCTCAGTACCTAGACTTAGTCTATTCACAATGCAGTACTCTATATGAGTTGATACCGAACGGCACCCGTGCCACTAACGACCCATCCAAACCATCGACTGCTTCGCATGCAGATGGAGTTATTGGCTCCGTCAAAACTCAATCTACTACCCAGTCTACTGGAACAATCCAGTGGCCTTCTTCCACGACCGCCCCCAGTTCGACTGCACCCTCTTCTACCCCCACCCAAACTCAAGTCTCTGATGTGAATGCGGTCCAATCAACCCCTTCACAACAACTCGGGGGAAAGAAGAAAATGAGAAACAAAACAAAGAAGAACAATAATAAAAAACAACCCAAGACCCAACCACAAACCTCTGCTGCCGGAAAACAACCACAGCGAAAACCGAAATTTCCATGTCTCATTTGTGGTGACGATCACTACACCCGAGACTACCCACATCGCGATGAGATGGCTAAACTTTTTAAGGGAAATTCGCAACCCGCTGTGCTCACTCAGCCTTTTCCGCAACAACAATCTTTGGTTGCATAAACCCCCATGTCGGGGGCAGTTCCAACCAACCCCATGATGAGGCCTCAACAAGCGCACACATTTACATGTTTAACAGGGTTAATCTAACCACTCGTTCTGCGACATATGACACGCCAGTTAAACCTGATAAGATGAAGACTGCTAACGGTTCTTCGCCAGACCCTTTACCATCTGCTGTTAATCCTCCGTCTGTTATCCCTCCATCCAGGCCACTTCAGATTGAGAAACCTTCTTTTGACTCCATCTTACGCCCTCCTAAGAGCACCATTCAGAAATCCACTTTCAATCCTAATTCACGAGCTGCCCAAAACTACAATATTGTAGAAGATTTGGCCCAAGCTCTGTGTGCCATGTCCGCATTGGAAGTGTTACAACACTGTCCTAACCAAAGTAGGATGCTCTTAGCTGCCATCGGCGCTTTCGATCCCGAGTCATCAAACTACCTCACATTTAATCTAGACGACCATCAACCGTGACTCTCCCACCAGCTAGCTTTCCAAATCGATGTTGTTTTTCATAATCAACAAATCCATCGAACCATCCTGGATAAGGGAGCCTCTACCTTCGTCATGTCTCTAGCCTATTGGAAAGGATTGAAATCACCTACCCTTAACAAATCCGCCACAATGTTACGAACTTTCGATCGACGAGGTTTCCATCCTCACGGATTACTGCAATCCCTCACCGTTCAATTGGGCGGAAAAACTGTTACCGTTGATGTCGAAGTGGTCGATGCTCCCCTCGATTACAACCTATTACTCGAAAGAAGTTGGTTCTACGCTATGACTGACGTCGCCTCGTCAGTGTTTCGATGTGTACAATTCCCTCATCAAGGCAAAATTGTCACCGTCGATCAACTTGATTTTTGTACACCCGACGCTTGCATTCCTACCACCAACAACATTCCTTTTTTGGGAGACCACCTAGTTACGTATGAAAGCATTGGTGTTGGCCTATTGAAAGATTCTAGCCTCATGGGTACCTTCCCTACACCACTTCCACCTACTACACATCATATTGCCTCCATCAATATGATCTCGACTTTGCCTTATCAATCCTTGGAATCATATGACCCTTGGATTGTGCCTAGTCCTTTGGAATTCGATGGACTCAATGACACCATGCCACTCAGCCCAGCTGAGGCCGCATACGTAGCTATTCAATATGCCTCTCCCACTTCGAACACTTCACATTCATTGGCACCTGACACTTACTCGGTGCCCTCGTGGTTGAATTCCCTATCATCTATCCTTGATTACATTTCCCACATTTTCCCTTCGGATGAATCTATTATGGAAATGCTCAGCATTGACGATTTTCCCTGGGATGACAACCACCATCGATCCTCTTTTCTTCCACCTTCGGAAGAGGTGCAAGACATACGATCTGTCTTCCCCCCCCAATGTTACCGATGCTCCACAATCCCCTATCCTCACTCAAGATACTTTCTCTGAGGGGAACATGGGTAACATCTCTACTACAATCACAATTGACATTTCAGTCAAAGAAGGTGTCGTGGAAAACATTAATCTTGGTGCTAATTGCATGCCTGACGAAGTGGTTTCTTACACCGCTTTGTTCAAGGAATTCCACGACGTCTTCGCATGGAGCTATGAGGAAATTCCAGGGATTGACCCTTCAATCATCATACATGAAATCAAGACTTACCCTGACGCCAAACCGGTTCGACAGAAACTCCGCCCGGTTCACCCCAAGAAACTGGCAGCTATAAAGGCAGAAGTTGAAAAACTTCTAAAATCTGGCTTTATCTACCCCGTCCCTTTGACGGAATGGGTCTCTAATCTCGTTTCGGTTGCCAAGAAACAAGGGACCATCCATGTCTGCGTAGATTATCGGGATCTCAACAAAGCTTGTCCCAAGGACAACTACCCTACACCTTTTATCGATCAAATCATCGATAATTGCGCGGGAAGCGTGATCTTCTCTTTCATGGATGGCTTTTCTGGATAGAACCAAATTGAAATCTTACCTACTGATCAACATAAGACAACCTTCATCTGCCCTTGGGGAACTTTCGCTTACCGAAAGCTACCTTTTGGCCTTAAAAATGCTGGTGCTACTTTCCAACGAGCCATGTCGTATGCTTTCCACGACATCAAACATATCATGGAACCTTACCTCGATGATTTACCCGCCCATTCATCCAACCGACCCGACCATATTAGTCATTTCGGGCAATTTTTCTTCGATGTCGTTTTTATCGTATTCGTCTGAACCCACATAAATGCATCTTCGCTGTCAAATCCGGCCGACTCTTTGGTTTCACCGTCTCCAAAGACAGGATCAGGGTGGATCCCTTGAAGATCAAGGCCATCCTAGCCTTACCCCTACCCACCAACTTAACCCAACTTCAAAGTTTGCAAGGCAAAGCAAACTTTCTCCGTTGTTTCATCTGCAATTACGCTGAGATCACCAAAGGATTTATGCGGCTACTGCAAAAGAACGTCCCTTTCATCTGGGATGACACTGCCCAACAGTCATTCGATGCTCTCAAGCACGCTTTGACCCACGCTCCTTTGTTACATCCTCCCGAATACACAAAGGATTATATCCTTTACTTGGCTGCTTCTACTTCCACCATTGCAATGGTGTTAGTTCAAGAGGACGCTAACGGCGAAGAACATGTGATTTATTATCTGAGCAAGAGTTTATCCGGACCTGAACTCAGATATTTGCATGTCGAGAAACTGGCTATGGAAGATTTCATTGCTATCCAATGATTCCGCCACTACATCCTATTACGCACCACCACGGTAATCGCAGACTCCAACCCCATGTACCACGTCTTGACACGTCAAGTACTTGGGGGAAAATATTCAAAATGGATCATGATTCTTCAATAATTCGATCTCAAGTTTACAAAGGCTAAAGCCAAAAAATCCCTGGTGTTTGTCGAGCTCATTTGTGCTCTCCCAAGTGCCGATGAAAACATTGAACTAAGAGACCCTCTCCCCGATGAGTCTCTCTTCCTCATTAGCACCTCTGACCCTTGGTATGGAGACATTCTCCTCTACCTTCAAACCCAACGTTTTCAGCCAAACACCTCTCGAGAAGAGCGTCGACGCATCCGTCACCACTCTCGCCATTATCTCATCCTCGGTGACACTTTGTATCGCCGTGGTATTGACACAATCCTTCGACGATGTCTGATTCACGAAGAGGCTGAACGTGTTTTGAATGATTGTCACCTTGGTGCCTGTGGCGTTCACCTTTCCGGGATGGCCACAGCCCAAAAAATCCTACGTGTCGGCTACTTTTGGCCCTCGATTTTCAAATATTGCATCGAGGCTGTCAAAAAATGCCCACCCTTCCAAATCTTCAACAAGAAGGCACGCACCCACCCTACTGCGCTGCACCCCATTATCGCCATCGGCCCCTTTTCAAAATGGGCTATCGATTTCATGCAGTGTAAGCCTACCTCAGCCGGGGGGCATGGTTACATCATCGTCGCTGTCGATTATTTCACAAAATGGGCTGAGGCTATGCCTACCTTCCTGAACAATGGTCGTACCGCAGCTCTATTCCTCTTCAACCACATCATTACTCGGTTTGGTGTACCACATGCCATTGTCACCGACCATGGCGCACACTTCAAAAACCAGATGATGAGCGAGTCACACATCAAATTGGGTTTTCTCCATGAAAAATCATCCCCTTACTACCCTCAAGCGAATGGACAAGTTGAAGCTATCAACAAAGTCCTAAAAACCATGATCCAATGCATGGTAGCGGAAAACAAGACATCGTGGAATTTACAACTGTTTTCCGCTCTCTGGGCCTATCGCACATCTGTGAAAACCTCAACTGGATTCACTCCTTTCCAGTTGGTCTATGGCATTGAGGCCGTCCTACCAATCGAGTGTGAAATTTCGTCACTCAAATTGAAAGTAGAACTCCTGCCCCATACTTCTGTGGAAGAAGAACGATTCTTGTATCTTTCCAAGTTGGACGAAACACACCGTGATGCTGCTCTCATTAATGAGGCACATCATAAACGAATTAAGAGTCAATATGACAAATCCGTCCAACCTCGAGCCTTCGCAGAAGGAGACTTAGTCCTCATTTATGATCAAGCACACGATAAATTGGGAACATGAAAGTTAGAACCTATGTGGCACAGTCCTTACATCGTGAAGCATGTTTTACACAGAGGTGCTTACGAACTAGTAGATCATGATGGAATTTCCCTAGGAGAGCCCCGAAACGGGCTTTACCTTAAAAAGTACTATGCCTAGATCACCTAGCATCTGTACTTTGTACATTATTATATTTTAGTTTGGTGTGTCTTTTCTTTCGCGTGCTCGAGTCTTTACCATTGCCACTCATGACTATGCCTGTGTTTTCATGCGCAGATGACATCTTCCTTTCCTATATTTTTTGGGTTCGCGGATGGCGCCAACCGACATACTCGGAACATTGCTTCAGCAGCATGGGTCATTTATCAGTTTGACGAGGTGGTGAGTTCAGGAGGCATATGTTTAGGACCAGTAACCAACAATATGGCAGAATACCATGCTGTCATTGGACTGTTAACCCAAGCCTCCTCCCTAGGTATCTCTCGTATCATTATTTACTTAGACTCCCAACTCGTGGTTTATCAACTCAACCACATCTACGCTATCAGTAGCCCTATCCTGCTACGTCTACACTTGAAAGTTTTTCGTCTTGAACGGATGTTCGATTACATTGAATATAGACACATTCCGAGAGAACTTAATAGTGTTTCAGATTCGATAGCTAACAGATAAGATCCAAGGAAAGCAAAAAACTGTACATTATATGTAAATTAAAACACATCACAAACATCATCATGTACAAATCATCAGCATCATAAAAACTTGAAACTGTAATATATATATATATATATATATATGGAGTGATTGAAATGTTTTCAGTACATCAAAAAAGTCTGTAAGAGAACAAAATATCGGGTTCATCCGCCCATACAACATCGCCAGACAAGGCATACAAAAAACATGATCTCGGGGAAACTCTAATCTCCTCGCACTACGTTGTGCTATGAGTAGCATACTACTGCATGTACTACACGCCTCAACAGAGAATTGATGTTCTCTGGCACCCCTACAGTGTGTCGTTGCAAACAAAAAGGCACGTCCCCCCTCCGCAAAGGAGGGATACCCATCGTAAGGCCTTGGAGGTTCCCCTCAACCTCCCGGAGGCCCACCACTGGTACTGTTGGGTCTACTGCAACTGGGGCACCACCACGACATCTTGGCACTGGTATATCCACTGTGCGCACTGCTCCCTTGTCTGCACATTGAAGACAAAACATCTGTTAACACTCTCTTACATACCCCCAAAAAAAATAAAAATATGCATATACATAAAAAACTAAAAAAGCAAAACTAGACAAGGTATGGCTTAGTCTCTTACTTGACTCGTCCCAATCTTCCCCCTCGGGAAAAATCAATTCCATACTCCCGCGGAAGTCCACATCGGCATACGGGAAGTCCTCGATCCAGAGGTACTGACGCCTCAACCAGGCAAAGAAATCACCAGTAAAGCGGAACTCTGACTCTGAAACTAACCTCGGAGATAGGCTAGTCCACCTCTCCATCCGAGGCTCATCCACTGGTCGTATTTCCAGCGTGATCTGAGGCTGCATCTAAGGGATGTGCTCTAAGAAAAACGAGACTAAGAACGAGCCATAGCCAAACTATTTTTGGCCATTCCTGCACCGAGAAATCTGTTCCTTCACATTCCGAAGGAACGCCGCACTCCAATTGAACGGTGTTGGCTGTAAACACTGAACACCATAGGCCACCTGTGATCTCGAAGCCAAATGAGCACTAGTGCTACCAGTCACGCTAGTGATAGCAAACAATATAGATCGAAGAGGCAGATCTCGTATATCCTTGATAGGGATCCTACCCCCTACCAACCTCGCTCCCGGAACACAGTGACGTGCTAGATACACGTCCACCTACTCAGGTAATGCCCTCTGCCCTGTAAAAACTATGGGGACCCCTCTTTTCAAGAGGCCGGTCAGAAAGTACACATCCTCCAACTCGATGGTTAGGATCTGTGTACCAATACGGAATCCCCGTTCTGTAACGTCCCAAAGACCAATCATGTGGTCAAGCAGTAGAACCTTGCTTTTCATTTTTTGCAGTTTGAAAAACTTTAGCAAGCCACAGGCCCTCAAAGCGGCCCGCATACGGGAACTCCATAGAGCGGCTATATCATCCATCTTGTGTTCCCGCTCTTTCCACTCAATCATGATTGCTGAATATACCTACAAAACAAAAATTCAAAATTTTTATCATTCCCCACGTTTTTATGATTTCGGAGATTTTCAAAAAGCATTTTAAAACATGAAATCGAATGCCCATGATATCTAAAGGTAACCAATCATCATTTTTAACCACCACACCCTTAAATATTTACTAAACAATGACTAAAACATGATAAAAAGTGTAAAACGATTTGAGGGGGTGCGTGGGCCCATGAGGGGAGTTTTTTGCAAATTTCTTTGGTTAAAATGGCCGGTCTAATAAATTGTTGGGGTGTGGGTATCCTAACAACCCTTTTCCAATATGTTTTTGTAAACAATTTCCCCCATTTTATTAACTTTTAAAGGGAGGTCGATTTGGTTCAAAAGGGGTGACCTAGGGCTTTGTGCTTTAAATTAATTATGCTATGAAAATCAACTTGGAACCATGCAATTGAAAGAGAAAAGAACGAACACCTACCTGGTTCAAACGGTGTGCGAAATGATCAATCGTAGCTCCGGCAGCGAGAAAAACAAGATTTGCTCCAATTGAGATTCTCCAACACTCCACAAATCCTTGCAAATGAAATGGTAAATGAGTTTTTCAAATCAATTCATATTTATAAAATTTCATTTTTTCATAAGGTATGGTCATTTTGGGTT
>ML817664.1:45385-58718 GCA_009831015.1 Picea engelmannii | reverse complement strand
TTAAAATGTAGAAACCTTGGCGAATCTTACTAATCCTTCATATTCCAACTATAAATGTTTGGCGATATTTTTGTAAAAATATTCAAATTTATAAGGATTTTATATAGTTTTTATAAAATTTTGGCAATTTTTAAGGTAAAATATTTTTATCCTATAGAATTTGGGCGAATCATTTTTAAAATAGCGAATCTCGTTTTTGGAATAACCATGGAAAATTAGCCCATGAGCGAAATTTATCCCCTAAAATCATCCATGTATGTTATATAACTTATATATTTAGCCATTCATTCTTAGGCCCTCCTTCTAGCGCCAATTCTATTGATGGGTCTTAAATCCCTTGATTCAATAGCAGGAACCAAACCCACCACTGAGGCCCAATTAGACTCTGCAATGATTGAGATGGAATGGTTCTCCAGATCTTGCGATCCGACCAATTTATCGATGGGATTTGTGTTTTCTTGTGAAGGTTCTCCCTTCAGGTAGGACCATTATTTTTTATATTTTTTCTTGAGTGGGACTAGTTTGAGAGATGCAAGTTGGCATCAACCAACTTGATAAGTAACAAGATTGAGTTTCAACTATTGGGAAGAGGCTGATGTTGGGATAACCCACTGCTTAAACATGCATATATTGATTCTATGATAAAGGGACTATTACTAATACATTAACCAAATGAACATCGAATTATTGTCTAAGAAAACATAATTAACATAATGAAAACACATATGTAATCAAGATCACGGTAAGAAAAATAATTCATCTACCATAGCATTCATCACATGACAACACAACGATTTATCTTCATCATTAAGCCAAGAAAATTAAAACATTGCACCAGATAACTTGACAACATAATCTATTGCTCTTACTCATTTACTGCATCATTCATGGAACAGGATAGGAAGTAATTCTTCTCCAACTCCAATCGCATACATCTGATGAAAATAGCTTGTCTTTGGTCCAAAAGGACTTCTCAATTCATAGTAGTCTCAAAATAATTATTAACAACCCCCAAAAAAATAGTTCTTACAAAAACCATCGACCCTCTACTAATCAATCGATGCCTTTATTTATAGAATAAAATTCAACCGAAATTAATGTCTAAATACAGTTTCGACCAAAAAAAAATCACCACATGGCATGGTCATCCAACAATTTCTTTAACATTCCATACGGGACATTTCTTGAAAAGGATGACTTCTTTCATACTCGGGTCAACTGATAAACATATATTCATAGGTTTGAGCCCATGGGACTCTATGTTGTTCCATTAGGGCTACGTATACGCCTCTGATATCTACTGCATGCATTCAAAACTTTACCAAACTGGAATTTAGTAGTTACAACATAGTCTGAGCTTTGATCAGGTATTTTGTGAATAATTGTACTCGTCCTAGCTTCGCATCAGCTATCTTTGCAAATTATTCATCCCACAACAAGTCTCGTTTGGTGGGTGTCTTGAACACATTACTTGGGTTGATAACTGATTGGGGACGTCACACTCAGAGAGCCCAGAAACCTTCATTGCGTCGATGATTCAGCTTCGGTGTTATTTTCGGATCCTTCGACGAAGCCATAAGATGAACTTTGTTCGGTAATCAGGGAGGTTTGTTTCCTGCAATTAATACGGAGGAAGTTTAGCAATTTCAAAGCAATTTGTGATAAGACGTAAATAAATTGAAAATACTAATACGTACATGTGTAGCCCGCTAGTTTTAGTCATTTAATACTTACTTGATCTCAGTCGCTCCTTTCAATGACTTGTGATGACCTAGCTGAAGCCGTTGCTCCTTTGGTTAAAAGGAATTATGTCAGCGCATCATGGGGTGGAAAATCAAGTACAACATCATGAACGTTTTAAATCGTCATATTAATTATTCAACCTTTGGTGCCCAAAAGAGACGTCAAAGGCGAGCATGCGCGTGTATACTCCCAAAGGGTTGGCCACCATAAAACGAAATCTGTTAAATGCTTCCAGAATCTGTATTATCAGGCATGTAAAACATCATTAGTCGAATAATGGAGGTCTGGGGCAAGGTCGAAAGGATCGTACCGAGCATTACTTGTAACTCCATTTGGCGGTGTTTACATGCTCTAGATTGCATCCTCCCAATATTTGAGGTGCTTCAAGTCTTTAATCACCATGTCACGAGGTGAGAGTGTCTTGTTGGCATGCTCTGTTTTGCTCCTCTATTTTTCTAAAAATTTAGGGAGTTCTAGGGGAAAACTTACACTCATGTCGAGCTTATATTCTCTGGAGTTCTGGTATAGTGAATTTGTCTTGGTGAAGTTCTGTGTAGATGTTCCCCATCCTCTGTGGATGCTCGATTTGTCACGTTGTTTCATAATGGGATCCCCGTCCAACAGGGGGCGGGGTCTACGGAGTAGCCGGAGTGCCAGGTCCGAGCCTCTGCGTGCCTGGGATTCTTTTTTGTTATCCTCCCATGTTCATGAAAGTCCACCAAGGGGTGCAGGTCTTGGCATGGAGACGATGTCAACATATCCTATGAAGCTTGGGGTGAAAAAGGATACATCTAATAGAGGTATGATGGGAACCGTGTTTCCTCAGGAGTCAAAATTGCGAGGAAGAGGGAGGCCCAAAAAGGGTACAAAAAAAGGGGAGGAGGACCGCCTCCTGGCTAAGCTAGGTGTGTGTTCAGTCGTTGAAGAGCCCATGAGGTTTACCCACTGGTCGATGCTAGTTGGGACTATCGATAGGGAAGGTGAGAGGGGAAAAGGAGTTGAAAGAGCAATGGGTTCTCCCGAAAAGAGTTCTTCTCAGCGGTTAGAGTGGGCTAGACTAACGATAGCCAAAATCTACAAAGAGAACAGAGAGTTGCGACGTCAATTAGCGTCGAAATATCAGGAGATACCATCATCGTCGGGTCACGTAGGAAACATGGTTTGGCTGCAGAGGCAGCTTCAGGAAGAACAAGATACAATTTTGCAAGTGCGCGAGGCACAATAGATGGCGGGAGAGAAGAAAACAGTGTGAGGCGTAAGTAGTAACCCAGGGAAAGGCATAGTGGGTGATCTTGTGCCTTGCACTTCTACTAAGTGATGCTTGGAAAAAATCCCCTTTTGCTCTTCTGGTGTAAATAAATTTGTCTTTTTACTGCCACCAAGCCTATTGGTCATGGTGTTGACATGGCTTAGTTGTATGTGATGCAGACTTGGTGGGACCCCTTTAATACTAAGTATGAGGAGTATTTTGAATGTATTATGCTTTCTTATGGATGCAAAGGGGAAAATTAGTTGTGTTTTCTCATCATAAATCAAGAGATTGCACAAATTATTACATTTTGTAATCATTATTATGGCACTGTGGGTTTGTTGATATGTTTCCCTTTTGTAAAATTTCTAGTATCAATTGATGCTTACGTGGTTTTATTGACCCGGGATCATTAGAAACATTTAGTTACAAAAGGCATTCATTGATAAATAAGAATCTTACTTGGGACCTCGCTCGCATCGAAAATATTAAAACTAGATACTACGGGTGCCAACATCGGGTGGTATTGGGAAAAGGTAAAGTTTTTATTCACAGGTTAACACATTATAATGTCTTCAACACCTAAAATATGTCACATTTCGGAGCTCGGTGATGTTTCTGCTTACTTTGGTGCGGTGCTTACTATTACATATTTCTGCCTAAACTGAATGGATCGGCCTTCAGCAACATCCTTCTCGGGACTTTTTCATGGGAAAGAAACATTTTCATCAGCCGACGCTGATGAAGGTCAGCGCTCAACTATTTTGACTTCCCGAATGATTTCCGCCACCTTTTGCTATCGCTGATGCCAAATTTCTCAAATGAGTCAGGGAAAACTCTGGGTTGCCGATTTGTGCAGACATTCGATGAAGAAGATTGAGTGGTACCCAAAAAAGAAAATGTTCATAGATTTTTTAGAGTGTTTTGAGTGCTCAACAATACCCTCAGTGTGTCTCAGAGTTACATGAAGTTGTATTCCTACTGTGCACCCTAGTCCTACTTTAATTATCGGTAAGTAATATTGAACCTGGTAGTCGACATCTCCTCATTGGTCGCTGACTAGGGGGTTTCCCTTGTGTTTGATGGTAATAAATCTATTCACACATGGAGATTCATGCAGTGTCGTGAATTTCATTAGCCTTATTGGTGGTTTCCTCTCCATTGTCAACAGTTCTCATTATTGGTTTCTATTTAGAGGGTCTTTTTCGTGCACTGCTTGCATATAGTGCATGCAAGAGACACATAGGGTCGTTGGTTCATGAACATCATCTTCGTCTGAGTTCCTCCAAATGATCAAGTTATTTCTTTGTACCTCATGATAAATGATGAGATATTCCTTAATTTTGTCCTTTCAGTTGGTCTCCTTCCATCGAATTCAACTCATTTATTCTGGAAATGAGGCCTAGAGTCCTATGGGTTCCTAGAGGCTTGTAGTCATCAGTGGTAGGTTCACTCGCCATCGACATTTGGGAATACATCAATGTCTATTGATCTATGGATTCTTCAAATATTCGACCTCAAGACCTTTATTCACACTTGTAAGAATGTACCCGGTGCCTTGATACCTACTTTCAATATTGGTAGGTTTTCTCGCATTTGTTAACGGTATACCTTAATGACCGGTAATCAAACGAAGTCTCATTGTGTTTGACCTCAAATCCTTTATGCACATGATGTTTACTTGCACCTTTGGTGGATCATGTAGAAGAATTAAAGAAATCATTTCATAGTTGCATCTTTCATGATTTGTTGCTATCATTCATTGGACCAGTACCTATATGACTTCAGTGATCATGGCAGATCAAATTGTACTCCATTGTATATAGATATCTTCAGATTGATATTGAGACTAGTTTTCATTGGGCCTTGTTCGTGACTATGACATCCTATGGCATGTATCTACCTTTTTATTTCCTATTCATGGCCATGAAATTTTTTTTGGTATATTTCCACATGGATCTGCAGTGTAATTAAAATTGGAAGCCATGTGTACAAATTCATTATGGATTGTAATATTCTTACGAGAAACTAGTATGTCCATATGGGTCTCCATTTCTCCACTTCTGGGAATTATAATGTATTTCATCCATCACAGATACTCCTATGACTTCACACATTAGGGGGCATTTTCTATAGCAATATTTTCCTCACCCCATGCAACTTGATCAAAAGGCCTTTTCCATTTCCCTATGCAAACTTGAAGTCCCTTTCTCCAATTCCCAGAGCTAAAAATAATATTTTTCCCCATATATGCACCCTAACAACTATATAGCATGCGTATACGCAGGTTCTACCATTACAACCCATGTACATCAAGTTTTGTGCCAAGAAATTAAAAAATGGTGTCGGGTTTCCATGTCACATCATGAGATCCATGATCCTTGACCTTCCATATACTGGAAACACTCTGACTCATCCCTTCAGTTCCATTTGAAGGCTATAAATGGGCCATATATAAGATGTGGAAGAGGAGAAGGATTCAAATTTTGAGAGAAAGGGTACTCTAGAGAAATTATTCCCTTCATATTGAGTCTACATCCCTTTGTCCTTTAAAGTTTGGACACATTTTTCAGCCCCCAAGCTCTTCCCTCTTTTATGGAGAACCTCATTTTATCTCTTAGATGAGCTTTCCTTTGGTGGAGGATTGATGTGGTGGAGGCCCAGATGGAAGGGACTTAGTTTCTTAGTTTTGAGACATGCCGATGTGGAATCTTGTCACTCATACACTTCTGTCGATCATATTTTAATAGAAATACTCTTTTCTTGTCCAATTAATTTCTTGCAGATATTTGAATTGTTATTCCATGGGAATATTTGTTATGAATATTTATGTATTATGCTATTATATGTTCTAAATCTATATATTATCACCATATGATTGGATATCTTGGTTATTGAGGACAAGTTGTAGGTGTATATCTTTGAGTTGAGTGCTCAATGGTGGTCTTCTTGTCATGTTAGGCTCTTTATCTTGTCTTGTTAGTATGGTTTTTTATATAGCATACTTGAGATTGGATTTTATTTATGTAGGCATTCCATCTATTGTGGTTTACCCCATGTCGTAGAGTGATTTTCCTCGTAACAGTAGTACCAACAATATCCAAGCCAACAATCTTTGAATATTCTTTCCTCCTTTTTCATGACACATTATTTAATTGACTCAATGATCCCCTTAATGTGTTAACTCTTTTAATCTAACATGCATTTAATTTCTTCGCACATCTCTGGGAGGGAAAATATTCATGTTTTCTTCTCTAATATGTCATCGTTGAGACCTTTGTTGCGAACATTGCAACTCCATCTATGAAAAATCTTTCATCATTCTTTAGATATGAATTCAAATATTCCTTTGTATTATGGATTCTGAGGTTGAGAGAGGTAAATCTTTTTTCCAATTCCCATGATTCTAAAATTAATGAAATTCATTTTTTTATATTTTCTTCAATGAAATATCGAGTAGCCACTATCAAACTTGAAATTACTTTAACTATTGAATTTACCCTAGAATTTCTTGAAGACTTATGTCAGGCCGAATCATGGTAACCAAGGTGGAAAAAATAGGTGGAGGCATGAGGGTTGCTTCCAATTCCTTGACTTTTTATTTTAACCAAACATTTTCTTCTTCAATATTAGTTATTTAAAATTCCAATGTGTCCCCTATGACCTTGTGAATTGAAGAAAACTTTGATGGAAACATGTTTTGGGTATCAATGGTAGACCATGATTTTTATCTCTTACTCTTTGAGGTCCTTTCAAAAACCATTTTATTTGAATCCTTGTCAACTGAGGTGTTATGTATAGCAAAGGTTTCTTCATCAGAAAATACTTCATCTTGGACAACAATTGTAGAAACATGTTGTACATTTTCCTAGGCATGTTCTTCTTTGTATAGGAAGAAAACATTTTTTATATCAACATCTGTTGGCCCTTGGTTCTTGAAGTAAGTGAAGATTAAGGCATAAAATCCAAAATGTGAACTGTGTGGAAGACCAGTGACTGATACTAGGTCGAAGTGAGAAAAAGAGCAGAAAAGATGGAGTGAAGTAAGAGAAATCGAGCCATTGGACAAGGACATCGAGGATGACATATCAGCAAGTAATACGGATCGTGGAAAACTCAGCAAGCAAAAAAAACCACCAATGGATGCTTCGAGAGCACCGCGCGAGGAAGAAGGAAAGACAGGCTGGAAAAGCCTTGAAAATGTGGGTCAAGTTGACCTAGGGTTTTAGACACCTAGGGTTCTGGTATCTAGGGTTTTGACACTTAGGTTTTGGCCTAAGGTTGTCGGTGAGTTATTGTATTGTATAAATAAAGGTCAAGAGGACTTGGGATGGATTGGTTGTTCATTTTGAGTTGGGATTCATTGATGTTAAGAGTGATTACTGAGAGAGGGAGAAGTATTGTGCTGAGAGAGAATTTTGTATTGTAAGATCTTCAATTGGGTGTGAATATTAACCCTACAAATGGGTGTGCAGGGAAGGGATATAGAGATAAGAAAGAAGAAGAGAAATATGCAAGCCAAGAGTGTAGATAGAACTATATGATTTATATAATACCAAGAAACACAGTTTTGTGGACATAGCCCTAGGGAGAGGGTGAACCACGTATATCTTGTTGTTGTGTGGTGCATGTTGTGTTATTTGTATTTTGATTGCTCTGTTACTGAATTATCATGTTAGATATGATATATAACTATGTGAAGTAGGTTAATGCTTGATAAGAATAACTAGATTGTTGTGTGTTGTTGTTGTATGGAATACACTTTATATTTCCTCTGGTTGGAGACATATGTGTCCTGCAACCCCCTATAGCTACTTCAGGTGAGACTGCATCTGCTTCGCATGTGTTTTCAAAAGGGCCAGTAGTTAGGGTTTATTGGTGCACCATTAGAGCTAAACCCTGGGTCTGCCCCTATGCCAACAAATGGTTCTATTGCCGGAATTGGGATTTTCTTGAGGGAATGTCAAGTTGGTTTCCATCGAAGACAAATATTCAGAAGTGGATAGAAGAATAAGAAAAGGACTTCGCAAAAGATCAGAATAAGAACCCTAATATTATCACAAAAGACTGGTTGGAAAGGTATATCTTTACTGATATACACAAGATTTTCTTTGGAGGAATTCATAAGGAGCTATACGAGTGGTTAGCCACATTAGCAGATACCCAACTTGAGATCAGATCTAGACCACCTATGGTTTGGACATCGACGCTAATCAAGACAGTCAAGAGAGTTGATAACGTCATGTCTAGAGCAGTAGATCACTGGTTCGATAGTACCATTGGAGGGTATATCATTGAATTTGATATTGACAAGGTAGAGTCATATAGCCAAGCAGAGAGGTATTTCTTTAAGGGACCTAGGGGAATTTTTTTACATTTTCGGAAGTTGAATATCAAGATTCTATTACACGAGAATAACATCTTGAAGATACAGTAGTTGGTCATATTGAAAATCTAATGTTCAAGAATTCAGACAGTGACAGTGACATAGAGTTTGGACATATGCGCAGTGGAAGGACCTTCAAAGAAGTTCCTATGGAAAACTTGTTTGAGAAAGATCGTGAATCTCTTCTACAGGAATACGAGTTTAATAGTGGATAATAAGAAGAGCTACTAAACTAGGAATATTCAGGGTCCATTGGACCAAGAGAAGAAAATAATGAAGAACCTTGCCGAGAAGAGCTAGAAACATCAAGAGTTGCGCCAGTTGTTGAAGTAAGTACTATTACTCCTCTTTTTTTTCCAGCAGCATTAAGTAACCAGAGTAACCTAAGTTATCAGGGCACTTAGAGCACTAGTACAAGTGGTCCAGTGCAAACTTAGTCAGGAAACCTAGGAAGATCTATGGAAGATGAGATTAGGTTACCCACCTTTAGGGGAGATGGATCTGAAGATCCTGATCAACACTGGTTTCTATGTGAAGTTGTATGGAGTATTAAGAATGTCACCAATGAAGATGTTAAACGAGCTCAGTTTAGTACTACCTTGAGAGACCACACACTGAGCTGGTACATGAAACTTGTCCAAGGAACTTCACATCCTAAACCATTGAATGAGATCAAGAATGTGTTGGTTGTAGAATTCAAGAAACCCAAGTCAGAGTCACAATTCATTACAAAATTGAAATAAATCAAGAAGAGAGTAGTTGAACCTATTTGGGAGTTTGATCATAGGTTTAAAGCCTTAACGGGTTGGCTGACTTTTCAGATCCTGGATGAGAAAAATAAGGAATGGTTCATTGCTGCCCTTTTACCACACATCAGAGTCCCTTTGATGCAACAAAATATTTCTTTGTAGGCTGAGGCACTGGAGGTTTCCATGAAGCTAGAATCAACCCCTATTGGGAGAATCCAGCTCAGGTTTGAGTCAAATTTTAAGTCAATTAACTAGCTTATCACTGCAGGTCGAAGATATGAAACAAGACAAGGGAAAAGATAAGAGAGAAGATGTTTGGTGCATTAGATGCAAATTAGAAGGCCATGACAAAGAGTATTGTCCCCTATTCCACGAGTACTTGGCATCTGGAGATTTGATTCATTTGAAGCAAGTTACCTTACCTTGGTGTGAGGTATGTAGAAATAGGCATCGCCCTGGTGAATGTTATTACATGTAAAAATATGTTCAGACACCTACAAATATGTATTGCATGTTCTGTAAGTCGATAGGACACGATGATAGGAATTGTAGGTCCTATTATCTCATGCTAGAAATCTCAAGGGATATATACAAAATTCATGGCGAATTACAACAAGAAGGGAACACTACGCAATATAATTCCCCTAGAAGAGGAAACTTCAACCCTCGCAGTGGATTCATAGGAAGAGGATGAGTAGGAGGCATGGGTCAAGTTCGAGGTCAGATCATTTGTTACAACTATGCACAGCCAGGACATTTGGAAAGGGACTGTCAAAACCCTTGTACCACTTGTAGTTACTGCAACACATTTGAGAATGACATAGAAGATTGTCTTGTGTTGTTAGCCAAAATTTAGGAAAGATGAGGAGGAAACCAACAAGTACAACTAATCACAATAGAACCTCACAGAGTGGATCCCAGATTCACTGTAATCACTAGAGGAGGCACTGTTATAGGAGAAGATAGAGTGACCCCAATAAAGACTACAGAAGAATCAGTAGTTAGAAAAGTTGCAAAGAAGACCCAAGAGTTTGATCCAAATAAAGAGAAACATAAAGTTGAGGAAGCAAGAAAAGAATTTGAGAGAGATCGATGTTGAGACCCAAAATTGACATCCCAATTACCCTATTATACTCTTCATTTATACCTTTTTGGCCTACCTAGACCTTGGGTGAATGACAAGAACGCTACCATTAGCCAGTGATGAGGTCATAAGGTAAAGTATGGTTAATTCATGCATTTTGTGGTTTATAGAGTTAAGGAATTAAATATTTCATGTACTAATGATTTAATTTACCATGTATAAATCTTTGACCTCTAGATATCTAGCATTCCTGTACCAGCTTAGCTATCTGATACCTATGCACCAAGAATGCCACTGTTTGAATCCGGTACCTAACACATCCAGTACTAAAATATCATCTGTTGCGATCCGGTACCAATGGTCGTGGACTGTCATGATCCGGTACCACCTTTTTCACACTGTCATGATCCTGTACCATCTACCTATTACGATCCGGTACCTATATGGGAGAGCCTAATACACTAAGTTAAGATCCAGATCTCGCCTAAGCCAATTGGTGGATGTCTATTTGCTTTAGAAAGGCTATGACAAGAATAGTTTGTTGATTGCCTCATCCTAATGCACTTCATGTCATGAGGATGAAGCTAAAGATGTAACCGAATGATTGAATTTAACAACTGATTGATTTGCAATCACTTCACCTTCTTGTGTTTCATGATTAAGACTATTAAATAGCAGTGGAAAGGATGGTGGAAATGTAGGAGAGTTAGCATATTACCAATATGTGAAGCAGTGTGTGATAGCACGGAACATATTCTGAGTGAAGATTAATAGAATGTCATTTATCTCCATATTTTGATTATCTATGATTAAGTATGAGTTGAGTTGTTAACGAAATTTTTGATTTTATGTTTTGAAGTGTGAGTGAGAGTAATGTGTGTGTTGAAGACAAGCCTCCTGTAGACTTTAGTAGCTGACCTGTTGAAGCAGCAAGGGCCCACCACCCAACAAAGGTCAGCATCTTCATATATTAGCATTAGCATTTTTTTTCAGTAGTGTAAACATTAAATCAGCTGAAGCTTTAACTCTGTTAGATGATAGCAATACAACTTAGACTTGGATTTCCATTATATAATTGTTTAGAGATCTTTACTTGATCTGTTTTTGTATATGCTCTATTTTTATGAATTTGGTTTTTAGACATGAATGTTGGTAGCAGTGGTTAGACATATTTGAAGGAGAACTAGTGAAGTCCACAATAGCACATTGTGAACCACAACATACTCAGTATATTGACTATTGAACTACCCATGCTATGTCTTGATGATTGATGTGTGATTTCCCTTTCAGAAGTGTGGATTCCATAGTTAGTTTTTTGGGTTAGATAGAAGATTTGATCTGTCAAACCAACTCCATCTCATACTTGGATGTGCCATAATGGAGTGGATAGCCTCTCTGTGAAAGACAACCAAAGTGCATTGCAGTTTGTTATTTTGATTTGTTCCCAGCATGCATAATCTAGTTTAATTCTATACTCGTGACATTAGAAATTACCTTTTTTACTGGTGTCTTGTAACTCTATTGATTACAAATCCCGGTTTGATAATTAATGAGTACATTATACTAAACATATAAGCAACACAACATTTTGGTGCCGTTGTCGGGGAGTTGCAAACGGTAGGAAGTGATTTTTAGCCTAGATTATTTGTATAATTTTAATTTTTTTTAAAGCTGCTTGAGGGAGGATAAAACGTTTAAGACGTGAGTGAAGAGCCATGCGGCCAACACAATGGGGTTCTTCTAAGCCAGGTTGCCTTCTTACCTTCTATATATAATTAGGATTTCAATTCGGTTAAAGAATCAAATTTTCATTTTATGCATAGATATAGAGATAACAAGGGTAGATTTGTAAGCTCCAAAGATTCAAAAACAACCCCCCCACTAATCCAACTAACACTGGTGCAGGAAAAATTCCACCAACATAAAATTCAAGGGGAGATAGCAAGGCTCCAGAAGGAGAACCTAAAATAGAAGAATCAGTATTGGGACAGGCAGAACGTGAGTCTGCTGAACATTTAGGAGACACAAAAAATCAAGTTTCTGAACCATCCATCAGTAGAATGGCAGAAGAAGAAGGAAACGTAGCCACAGAGACCGAGACTTTTGGGTTTCTAAACTTGGATATTTCTAGAAACATCAACATGAAGAATATCCCACTATCATCGTTCCCCACTTTTAGAGGTATGACAATTGAAGATCTAGATTTTATTTTTATTTGAGTTTGACATATTATGTAGAAGCTATAACTACTCAAACGATGCCCAAAAAATTAATCTTTTTCCTGCTACAATGAAAGATTCATCCTTAAGATGGTTCATGAGCTTAGGAGAAAATACAATCCTTTCTTGGGATCAAATGAAAGACACATTTTTACGAAAATACCAAGACTATTGTAAGGATAATGTTAAAAACGACATTTTTAAAATGCAGCAAACAGAAGATGAAATCCCTGAAGACTACTTAGAAAGGTTCTTATACAATTATCAAAAGTCAAAACTATTCACCACAGACCCAACTGTAGTAAAAATTGTATTCTTGAAAGGTCTCAAAGATGATTGCATGGAAGTTTTAAACTTGTTGAGTTCAGGATATGTACACCAAAATCCTTTTGCAGAAATTGCAAATTATTGTAGGAGATACTCAAGAGAACAAGCTAAAATAGGCAAAGGACCAAGAGATCCTTTTAGCAGAAATACAAAACAAAGCTCAGGGACTGTCACCAGAATTGAGTTAGGAAACTTATTGGAGAACTTTAAAAAAGACATATTGAGCACAATAAGTAACCAATTAGATACTCTGAAACTGAAAAAGAAACAAGAAGAAGAAGTTGCTTTAGCAATATTTTGTCATAGATGCCAAAAGAAGCACAATAGCGAGAAAGAATGCCCATTAAATTTCATAGAAATATTTCGTTTGTGTACACTAGAACACCCCACATTTGAGTGTCCAACCTTTCTTGAGCTACAAGCCATGTATAGGGGAGGAGGAGTCTCACAAGAACAACCATACCCTTCTAAAATACCTTGGAGAGCCCAAAATCCCAATACATTTTATGATCCTAATACACAATATCAACAACAACAATAGGGTCCTTCCCCAGTGACCTATCCACAATGGACACC
>ML817664.1:9201-39577 GCA_009831015.1 Picea engelmannii | reverse complement strand
GAATTTATTCAGAATTACGATGGAGAGATTGCACATATAGGCAATCTACAACTGACAATTAATGAAGCAACCTTAAGGGAGGTCATGGGACTACCTAACAGAGGAGACAAATACTTCAAAGTTGTAGGAATCAACAAAAAAATGTGGCAACGATTCTTGAAATAAGATCATCAGCACCCTGACTGGAAAAAGGAGATCCCGAGGAACTACATCAAGGAAGAGTTTCGTCCAATGATTACTAGTCTTCAACGATTTGTCACTTGTGAGGGTAGGTATGCTGTGACCTTCATTTATCATCTTAGGCTTCTATTACATTTTGAAGGAGGCCCTAAAATCGATTTCCCATATTTTCTATGGATGAGTTTGAACAAAATGGTAAGAGGTGTTAAATCCATCTCCAAAATAGAGAAGACTAGCATTTACCATCAAGGTCTCATTAAAATGCTAGTTTTACATGAACTTAGGAAATAGAGGATTAGTTGGAAAAACCTTATCACTCAACACCTTCCCACAAAAAACAAACCTGTGGAGGAAACCCAGCATGCTCCAAAGAAAAATAAGGAACCTCAAAAGAAAAAGGGCACGAAGGATAAGACAACTCCACCATCATCTAGGGCAATGAGGCAACATGAAAAAGTAGGGTCCTCTTCCACAGTCAATAAAAATTTTAAAATCTCTGAATCAAAAGGTAAAAACAAATTAGTTGAGGAGACTTCAACGATGGCAGTTGAGAAAGAGGGCTATCAGACAAAAATGATGAAGAAAGGGAAGCATAGCTCATAAACTAAAAGTAAACAATCTGTGGCACAACCCCCTGTCACCATTTCACAATTAGAAGAGAAGAAAAGGAATCCTGTGAGCATCCCTGATCTGGTACCTCCTTGTAAAATAACTACAAGGAGCATGGAAAAGAAGGGAAAAACAATAGTCATTCCTCATACACAGGAAGATCCAATCAATCTTACCTCCCCTTCTGAAGATTTATCAATCCAAGATGACATCCCTAGTTTGACCGAGGAGCAAGCCACTATTACTTTATGTGGGATGAGGGAGGAAGTCGAGGAAAGGGAGTGCATCCAACCAGTGATGATGGAGTCAACAAAGACCTTGACAAAAGAAAAAATGAAGAAAAAGATTGGGGAATTGCAAAAACAAAATCAGGAACTCAAACAAGAAGTGAAGGAATACCAACTCTTGGATAGGTATATCAAAAAAGAAAATGAGCAATTGAAAGAAACCATCCAACAACTTCAAGACGACCATGAAGAGACTTCTAACAAGATCAAGAAGGTATTATGACTCCTACAATATGTTAGGGTCATCAAAAGGGAGTTGAAAGAAGAGACTTCAGCCATCAATGCCATTGATCCACCAAAGTAAAGAACACAGTCTCAAGTTTTGAAAAATTTGGGTTTGTTTTCAGTTGCATGAGGACATGCAATGACTTTGGCATGGGGGAATGTTGAGACCCGAAATTGACATCCCCGTTACCCTATTATACTCTTCATTTATACATTTTTGGCCTACCTAGAGCTTGGGTGAATGACAAGAACGCTACCATTAGCCAATGATAAGGTCATAAGGTAAAGTATGGTTAATTCATACATTTTGCGGTTTATAGAGTTAAGGAATTAAATATTTCATGTACTAATGCTTTAATTTACCATGTATAAATCTTTGACCTCTAGATATCCAGCATTCTTGTACCAGCTCAGCTATCCAGTACCTACACACCAAGATTGCCACTGTCTGAATCCAGTACCAAATGCATCCGGTACTAAAATCTCGTCTGTTGTGATCTAGTACCAACAGTCCTGGACTGTCATGATCTGGTACCACCTTTTGCGCACTATCATGATCTTGTACCATCTACCTATTATGATCCGGTACCTATATGGGAGAGCCTAATACACTAAGTTAAGATCCAGATCTCGCCTAAGCCAATTGGTGGATGTCTATTTGCTTTAGCAAGGCTATAAAAAGAATAGTTTGTTGATTGCCTCATCCTCATGCACTTTGTGCTATGAGGATGAAGCTAAAGATGTAACTGAATGATTGAATTTAACAACTGATTGATTTGCAAATCACTTCACCTTCTTGTGTTTCATGATTAAGACTATTAAATAGTCGTAGCAAGGATGGTGGAAGTGTAGGAGAGTTAGCATATTACCAATATGTGAAGCAACAAGTGATAGCACAAAACATATTCTGAGTGAATATTAATAGAATGTCATTTGTCTCCATATTTTGATTATCTATGATTAAGTATGAGTTGAGTTGTTAAGGAAAGTTTTGATTTTGTGTTTTGAAATGTGAGTGAGAGTAATGTATGTGTTGAAGACAAGCCTCCTGTAGACTTCAGTAGCTGACCTGTTGAAGAGGCAAGGGCCCACCTCTGAACAAAGGTCAGTATCTTCATAGATTATCATTAGCATTTGATTTCAATAGTGTAAACATTAAATCAGATGAAGCTTTAACTTTGTTAGATGATAGTAGTACAGCTTAGACTTGGATTTCCATTATAATTGTTTAGAGATCTTTACTTGCTCTGTTTTTGTATATGCTCTATTTTTATGAATTTGTTTTTTAGACATGAATGTTGGTAGCAGTGGTCAGACATATTTGAAGGAGAACTAATGAATTCCACAACATCACATTGTGAACCACAACATACTCAGTATATTCACTATTGAACTACCCATGCTATGTCTTGATGATTGATGTGTGATTTCCCTTTCAGAAGTGTGGATTGCATAGTTAGTTTTCTGGGTCAGATAGTAGAGTTGATCTGTCAAACCAACTCCATCTCATACTTTCATGTGCCATAATGGAGTGTATAGCCTCTTTGTGAAAGAAAACCAAAGTGCATTGCATTTTGCTATTTTGATTTGTTTCCAGCATGCATAATCTAGTTTAATTCTATACTCGTGACATTAGAAATTACCTTTCTTACTGGTGTCTTGTAACTCTGTTGATTATAAATCCTAGATTAATAATTAATGAGTGCATTATACTAAACATATAATCAGCAAAACAATTGGACTTATTCATCAAAGGCTCAACTAGAAGTAAGAGAATGTGGAATGCCTGTGGCATTTGATCAGTCTACTTCACCCAGAGAAGGAAAATAGGTAAGTAAGCTCATGGAATTTTTATGCACTTGCATTAATTTGAGAAAGGAAAAGAATGTTGTACAAGTGATACATAACTTGATCAGACAGTATGAGCTAGGAAAGGTAGACCCCTTACTGATGAGAGAAATACACTAACTCTCTAAAATGAGAAGGACAAATAAGGAACTACATTTGAATGCTCGGATCGGATATTACAATATAGATTATTTGGTCCTCAACGTAGGGTTGAAATTCAATGTCACGATGAAGAAGACCTAAGTACTGATGGGAAAACCTAAGTTGATCTATTCCCCCATTAGGCTTAGGATTTCCAATCAATAAGCTGTGATCCCCTTCAGAAGACTGGAACATGTCCATGTGGACATCGATGGGGTGAGAACATTTTTGGACTTAGAGGTGATTGAGATAGTTGATGAGAGTTGTCTTTACCCCACACTGTTAGGAATTGATTGGGATTTCAATAGTTCTATTGTTGTTGACTTGAAGAAAAGAATAATGAAATTTGAAGGTGATGGAATTAGAATCATCGCACCTTTGGATCCTGATGAAGGTCCCAGATACACAGATCCAATCAAAGAAGAATACAGTGCATATGAGTTGGAGAATATATACAAACTGACAGCAAGACAACAGGAGTACATTAATCCTACCACAGATAGGAATTTAAGTTGACAAAGTGACAGTGCATTTTCATCATACTCAGAAGAAGAACTAGAGAACTGGAAGAATCAAATGTATGAAGTATCTACACAGAGATGTGCTAGATTAACCAAAGAATTTCATTGGATCGACACAACAGTAAGTAATTTGCCCAGATTTGATGGTTTGAATAACTTAGAAAAATTCTTACTGGAATTTGAAGAAATAGTACCATTACAATAGAGACTGTTGGCACTGGACAAGGCCTTGAAAGCTACTCTAGCAATATGGTGGGGAACACATAAAAAGAACATCGCAAATTGGATGCAATGTCGCACTTTGATGACAACATGATTTTTAGAACAAGTTGAAGGGTGCGAAGTTAGGTACATAGGTCAAATTTGTTCAAAAGACCATGTGAGAAGTTGTGAGGAGGCCTGGAACAACATTCCTCGAGAGAAGTGGGTGCATAAATTTATTAATACGTTGGATACAATGCCTATCAATTGGTATCTTCAAGCAGAATTACACCTAATCACTATATATTGGCAAGGCTTGACACAAAATGTTATAGCTACATTTTTATTTGAAAGTCAGTACCCTATGGTATATCAAGCTATACAAGTTGTTATATAGAAAGTATTTGAGGAGGCACCCAGCCTCCCTCTGGAGCAAGAAGAAGATGAATGGATTGTGCCTCTCTAAATATTGCAAGGATGTTACAACATCAATGACGATGAAGATGATGATCCTAGGAATGTGAACATCGCAGAAACATAAGGAAAGAGAGACATAGAGGGACTAGGAGTTGAGCTACCTTTCATTGGACAACCAATTAAAATCAAGAAAGTCAATATTGGGACAAAGAAAACACCGAAGCTTGCAAATGTTGGAGATTATTGGGATACTGCCACTATTGACAAGATCACAGAATTACTACATGAATATCAAGACTTGTTTCCAACCAAGTTCACTGATATGAAGGGAATTAAAGGAACCATGGGAGAGATGAATATCCCTTTGAAACTAGATGCAAGGCCAGTCAAACAGAGACCCTATAGATTGAACCCTAAATATAAAGAGAAAGTGAAGATTGAATTAGACAGAATGTTGGAAGAAAGAATCATAGAACCTGTTGAAGAGTCAAATGAATTAACCCTATGGTGGTGTAGAATAAGAAGACTGGAGAGATAAGGATCTGTGTATATCTTAGGAAGCTGAATTATTCATGTTTACATGACCCATTCCCTACACCATTTACTGACGAAGTGTTAGATAATGTAGGAGGACAGGAGGTATATTCTTTTACATATGGGTTTCAGGATACCATTAGATCCGGATTGCCAAGGAATATCGCCATAAGACCACATTTTCCATAGAATGGGGATCCTACCAGTATACAGTGATGTCGTTTGAATTGAAGAATGCACCAACCATATTTTCCAGGGTGGTGGTCGAAGCATTCAAGGAGTTTTTACATAAATTTTTGGAAACATACTTTGATGGTTGGATTGTTTTTAGTTTATTGCAAAATCATATTGAATGGTTAAGAATAATGTTGGATAAGTGTAGGAAGTGTCAAATTGCCTTGAAATTGAAAAAGTGCATCTTCTTTTCACCCTTTCGAGTGTTTCTAGGTCATATTGTGTGTAATTGGGGATTGATGGTAGACCCATCTAAGATTTCCATTATAGTTGATATACCCCCTCTTACTTCAGTCAAAAAGTTGTGCACTGAGTGTTAGGACCACACAATGTACCTTTTTGCCTATACTTTTTGCCACTATTATACTCTTGATCACCCATATTCAAACTCATACTATCACTTTATCTGATCATTCCAAAGGTATACACGTCCCTTCTCATTACTATACGTTTAATCTGTTTTGCATAATATTTTACATCACTTTCATACTTAACCATTGATTAGACTGCAGACTAGCATTTGAAGCCTCTTGCTGAAACACGGAGTTGTTACTCCAGTCGTAGCAGCAATATCTCATCCAGCTCCTGTAGTAGCATTTATGTTGCGTGAGACTAGGACATCCTGTTGTGGTTTAGAAAGAAGATACGACTAAATATAGGACTCAGATACACATTGTAATTTTTGATATATTGTATCAAAGGGGTTCCCTCTTTAAATAAGGGGAAATCTTCATTCGAAGGATCCAAGTTTTTATGTATTGAAAAGCTTCAGAGAGAGGGACGTGCTTCATTCTCAGACTGTAACATGATATTTTGATAGATGAATAAAAGACTGCTTTGAGTATCTTTCTCTAGCTTTCTCGTTCCAGGGGAATCTTTTGAGAAGGGAGGGCCCACCTTCTTCACAAGATTCACCCGTTAGTTATAGAGTGTGTTAGTATAATCTTTGTTTATGTGTGATTAACTTTCATATGCTGAAACACTACTTTTAATGAATTCCGCTTTGCTGAAACACTACTGAACTCTGTCTTAGTTTATTGAATGAAATTCATAATTATTTTTATTAGCAATCTTGTGTGATGATTTTATGAGGCTAGCCAGAGATTGGGTTAAGGATTCCTGCTCAGAAAGGAAGGGATCAGAATATCCTGTTCTCTGTAGATTTCAATTACTTCCACAGTGTGTTAGCCAGAGATTGGGTTAAGGGTTACTGCTCAGAAAGGAAGGAATCAGAACATCCTGTTCTCTATAGATTTCAATTACTTCTACAGTGTGCTAACCGGAATTGGGTCAAGGGTTCTTGCTCAGAAAGGAAGGAATCAGAATATCCTGTTCTCTGTAGATTTCAATTAGTTCTGCAAGTGTGTTAGCCAAAGATTGGGTCAAGGGTTCCTGCTCAGAAAGGAAGGAATCAGAACATCCTGTTCTCTGTAGATTTCAATTACTTTTGCAAGTGTGCTAGCCAGAGATTGGGTTAAGGGTTCCTGCTCAGAAAGGAAGGAATCAGAACATCCTATTCTCTGTAGATCTCAATTATCTTTCACAAGTGTGCTAATCATAAATAGGGCTAAAATTTCCTTCTTAGAAAGGAAGGAATTAGATGGCCTTGTTCTCTGTTAGATAGAGTTAATTTCCTCTGCATTACTATTTTCATGAAGGAGTGTTAATCAGAATTAAAGTACTGGAGTTTCTGTTGAGAGTAAGGGTCCTGTTCTCTAGTTGCAAAATAGCTTTTCTTTCCTGTTGCAAGTATTATTTTAATGTAATTCAGGATTCCTTATATTAATCTTTAAGATCTGCAATAGGTAGGTTGCTTTCCTGTTATTTAAATCAGAACTTCAGTACATCCAAGGCAAGTGTGATTAGTATAGTTTCTTTTACTACAACTTTAAGTTTCTTTTGGAATTGAGCATATATAGTGTGTGGTTATCTTTGAAATAAAAAGACTTCCCTGGGTTGACAATTTATGTATCACTTGGTTGTTTGAAATTAATTAAGCAATTATAGTGACCAACACTGATTTGGTACATACTGTTAAGGTTTAAGCTATTATTAGTTTACCTTTCTATTTATTAGATAACAATAGCATAGACAGGATCATTGAGAGAAACACAATCACAAGAGTACACAAGCATGTATCCTAGGAAACCCTCAAGGGGAAGAAAACCCAGCAAAAATTCCTTAATATAGATAGCCAATACAACGCCAAGATAATGAACCAAACGACACAAAAATTACTCTCCCAAGGATGCGCCTCTCTTTCTCTTCCTTCTTCCAACAACTGGTAACTGCAGCTTCCTTCAATACTTGCACACTAGATGAGTGAGCTGAGTGTGTGTCTAAATGAGGCATTGACCTCTCTTATTTATACAATTTTGGCACATGTGGAAGTGTCTCTTCACTGGCAGGGCTGACTTCTTCTTCTGGGTCATTATAACCACCTTTAATATATTATGGGGCCTCTTTAATATATTCTGGGGCCGACTTCTTATTTATCCTATTATAATTAGGGTTTGACCAATCCACAAAAGGGGATTTGGTCATTTACAATACCTGACATGATCAATCCACAAAAAGGGATTGATCTAATCAATAATAAATATATTTTATCTTTTTCCACAAAAGGGGATAAGAATATTCTTTGTAGTTACACAATATTTTAAATCTCCCTCTTAACAAGAAGGATATTGTTTATATTTTGACAGGTCATCGGATGTCAACATCAACTAGGAAACAACATCCACTGGATAACATCATCAACTGGGAAACATCATCAACTGGGTAACATCATCAACTGGATAATAGGAGGCATCAATATAATCCACTTGGTCATCTGGCATCATGATCATTGACTGGCATATCTATAAATCATCGGAAGTTTTGTTCTCTTTATCTTCACGCAGAAGATACTATTTCTTTCTTATATTCACACAAAAGATATCTTATCTTCACACAGAAGATGTCTTATCTTCACACAGAAGATATTCTATGTGTTTTTCCATTCCTTTTGTGTTCTCCCTGCTCTTTTAGTCATCTATCTCACCCATCCATTGGGGAGGACTATTACCATAGCTTCACTCCTAGTCATCACACATGAACTAGAGAAGCTAAGATGCTAGCCTGGGCAAGACTAGACTCCCTTTCTATGATCCATGTAGGATCATGACACAAACCTCAAGATCCAACTAACCATTCCACATGGTCAAGGTTTTTGTTCCAAGCTACTCAATCCTTGGCCAAAGGAGAGTATCTTCCCACTGCCCCTTGGAGAACCATCCACAATCCTCTCTACGGGGGTATTCTAACATGTCCCTTGAGTATCCAAAGCTCAACACTTGGACAGAGGCCAACCTTGGAAAATTTCTCATTCCCCTCCTCTATGAAGGTCTCTTCTCTTTCTCCTTCTCTACGAAGGTCTACTTGTGGGATTTCTCATTCCTTCTCTACGAAGGTCTCTTCTCTTTCTCCTTCTCTATGAAGGTCTATCTATGGGATCTAAAAAAATATCTTGTAGTCCAAAATATTTCCATGGTATAATACCATTCTACCCATCTGCTAGGCACCATCCATCTATTGGATAACTTCATCTTAATCAAAATATCTGGGCACCATCCATCTACTTTCCTAACTGCATCAAATCACGATCCTCCATTTCGAACCCGGAGACATAGCTCCCTCTTGCACCAAACTAATAGATTCTAATCATCATTCTTGAAGTTCTCTTCTATAATATCTGAGGTGCCTTCTTGAGTTCGAACATTTATTTTTGACTTCACACTGGATCAACCTGCTCCCTCTGCATCTATAAGAACGGTATTGGAGCAACCTGTAGTTACCTGTATCTCATCAACTATATCTGAGTATCCATCTTTTTCTTCATCTTTGAACATTTTTGTTCTACATATTTAGGAGCCTCCTGCTCCTATGTAAATACTAGATATTGTCCAATCTTCACTAATTGTCACCATATCATATGTCCTTACCATGTTGTCTAACTTCTGCAAGTTACGACATAATTTCTTTCTCCTGATACTTGTAAACTTACTTACAATATGCTTTCTTTGTCACTCTCATGAGTGATCATACCCGAAATAAACATTTTATCTCTTTATCCTTTTCTTTGATAAAAGTCTTCATAGACATTGAAACAAAATGAGGTTAATTCACATTCTCACAAAAATCTAACTTGTAATGATAAATTATTAAAGTAAACAAGATACTAACAATAAACATGAATACTTATCTTTTGTTTTTGTGTGGGGAGGCTCCACAGACTCCACCATTTTCTATCTTTCTTCAGATCAACTATATTCAACTTAAAGTACATAATCCTTAATTTCTATTAAATCTTTATTTAAGAGAGGAGATTCCTCTTCCTCTACCATATATGATTGATACTTTCTTTTCCCTTTTCCTTGAGGACAATCATAGGAAAAGTGTCCCAACTTTTGACAGTTGTAGCATCTGATCTTTGAAACAAATCTAATATATATATATAGTCGGATTTTGCAACCTGTTTAAGGATCTGTTCCATGGGTGGTACAGGGTAGTTGTCTTTATCAGACGCTCGATTAAGGTTTCAGAAATCGATGCATAGTCGGATTTCACCACTCTTTTTCCGGACATGGACAAGGTTAGAAACCCATTGCATGTGCCTAACTGGGAAATTTATCTTAGCATTCATGAGTTTATTTAATTCTTTTTTTATGGTCGGTTTGAGCTTAGGGTGCATTTTTCTTAACTTTTGTTGAAACGGCAAGGTTTGGGGTTTCATAGGAATGACATGTTGTATGATGTTAGGGTCAAAAGTTTTAAGGTCATCATACGTCCATGCAAAAACATCTTTGAATTCCTTAAACAATTTTATAAATACGTCTTTCTCTTGTTCAGAACACCCCACACCTAAACTAATGCACTATGGATTGTAATTAGTTCCCAAGTTTACTTTTTCATACGATAAAGAGGAACTATTTGTTTTACAGTTGACCGATTTTTTGAATTTGTCTTGAAGATCGTAAAATTTTTCTAATCTAACTACAGATTTAGGGATATAATTTACCATGTCCGATGAAGATTCAGGAGATCTCATATCTGGTATTACCATGAAATCGCGCAAATTGTTGTCATGAGTGCATTTGTCGATCATCACACCTTGGAAAGACTCTCCAATTCATAATGTTGTCGGGAATGGATGGCCTGAACAACAGTTCGACAGAGAATGCATTTGGGGACAAGCCTTTTGTAGGAAAGAGTTTGGAAGCTACGTTAGCTAACAAATCAGCTTCAGAATTATTCAATCTAGGAATAGAATTTATGTTGAAAGCAGAAAACTTATTCATTAAATTCCATACCTCAGATTGGTAGCTTTTAAGATGCGGAGACAGACAGTGGATAGAATCTCTTACCTGTCTAACCACAATTTCTGAATCGCCAAAGACAGTCAAATTTTGAATGTTCATATCTAATGCTTTTCTGAGGCCCTATGATAAAGCCTCATATTTTGTTGTGTTATTAGTACATTCAAATTCTAACCTGCATGCAATCAGGGTTTTGTTACCTGCTGAATCAATAATAACGCAGCCCACACCAGCTCCTTCCTTGGACTTTGACCCGTCAATGTAAAGAGACCATATTTGATTTTATCGGGTGCATGAGACCATTGTGTAGAAACTACTGGCTGCATATATGCCGCAATCTTAGACTGTTGTTCCGGGTTAGTGATAGTTGAAGTCTCGGCCATGAAATTGCCGAAAAAGGTATCCATCCCTTGTATTTCGGGTGAATCAGCAGAAGGTGTAAATGGTTCATTGGGATCATTTAAATCTATGACTGTGAGCTTTAGGTAGCGTTCATGATTTACCTTTATTTTGTTGGGCTTGCCGTTCTCGGGTAGCCATAGGTGAGACCAATTTGTCGCGAAATATCCATGTAGCTTCTCTGACCAGTCTCTGCTTAGAAACAAACCATAGACTTCTGGAATATCCACAACAATAATATCAATCACTTGATGAACTTTGGGGTTAGATGATAATATTATAAGCACATTCCTTAATTCGCCTATAACTTTAACACTAGTTCGATCAAGTTGAATGATATTTAAGGTGGATGGTTCAACTTCAGCATTAATCTTGTGACACATAGACCATGGCATTACATTGGAGGACGCTCCTAAATCTACCATACAATTTTGCACATTTCTATTAAATATTTCGAAAGTTAACAAAAATGGAGGTACATTTCTGTGAGTACTAATGGTGGAAGCTTACAGTTTTTTACCACAGCCTCTAAAGCTAATTTATCTACATTTGTTACATTATTTATAGGAAGTCCTCCCTTCTCGTGAGGATCAAAATTGTTCTTAGCGGAATCCTTTTGGGGAACTTTTGGATTGTTCTGAACAACTTTGTTACTGCTTGGATTACCGTTTTTTCTATTCTCTGCGATATTCTGTAACATTTTTTGTAGCAAAAATGGAAATTTTAATAATTCATAAACAGAAATGTTAGCCCTTAACTTTTTTAGATCTTCAACTAAATCATAATCTAAGTTTGGGTTTACATGACTCTGTTTAGTCTCAGCTGGTTTAGACTGTTTTGGGGGCAAAGTCGTAGTGTTTTTCGAAGAAGGTTTGTTTGTTTTCTTACTCCTAGTATTGTAGGGATGTACTGTCTCAAAATTATATTGAAAAATGAATCCGAGAAGTGTCCAAAAATGTTCGGAGAAGATTCTTCTTCTTCAACTGTCTCTTTTTCAACTACTTCCTCACAGATCTCAGGGGGCATCAAGTTATACTGGGCTTCTAGAATTGTTTGAATGGCGAATTGCAGGCTTTCTAGATATAGGCCCTCGGTATTTGAATTAGGTCAGTTGGTGGGAAAAGGCTTCCTGAACAGGGGTTTGTAAGGCCCTTTGCTTGAAGAAGCTTCTTCGGCCGTCCTTTTCAAATCTATAACTTGATTTGACAATTTTTGAACGACTTTTGTTAAGTTTTCTAAATCTAAAATTTTAGGTTGTGTTTTATTTTGAGAAGGTCTAGGGAGGATTTCGATTTTCTTTTTGGAAGATGAACTAGTCTCTGTTTCGTTGCTAGTAGTTTCTTTTAAACTAAGGATGTCTTTTTCAATCTGACTGGCCTCTTCGAAGGCCTCTAATAACATGGCTTTCTTAGATCGCTTTACCAAAATGGCTATACTTTTATGCAAGGCTTTAGTATAGTATGCTATGATAAGATTCTCAGCAGGCATTGAATCTGTAGGGATTCGGTTCTTTAGTGTTAAGAATCTTTGGTTAAAGTCTTTGATTTTCTCTTTGGGGTTCATTCTTAAACTAGAAAGCTCCATGACTAGAACTTCTGGGGACTTATCATCTCCAAACTTCTCAAGAAAGCAGGATTGAAACTTCTCCCATGACATGATGGTATGGGGCTACTGTTATAACCCTAAATTGCACCATACATGCTTACCTGGCATCAGGCCAACTCATATCCCTTCATTTCCAAAACATCTACTGAACAACCTCTTTGAAAATCCTCTTGTGTCAAGGCCCACACACCCTAACCCATTACTGCATGCGTGTGCACGCTGGCAGGAACACTACAGCCCGCATGTACCTAACAAAGCACAAAAAAAGGAAAGTTGTTGAAGGAACAAAAATCTATGGGTCAGTTAACTGAAACTCCTGGCCATGCATGGCCGAGAGTTTGTCCAAAAACCTAGCTCCTTCTAGCTTATAAAAGAAGGGGTAGGGGTACCATTTGGAGGAGGAAGAATATAGCGAAGAAACTCTGCCCATTTTCTGAATCCATTGTCCCAACCCTTTAACCTTTCCTCATGCCAAAGGAGATTTAACACAAAGCAGTTGGAGGACAAATGAAGAGGAGCCCAGCATCAGGATCAAGGAGTGGTGGCCGGTCTCGACTTTGATTGTAAGTTGATTCATTTTTCAAATAATAAAAGAATACTTTTCCCGTCCCAATGCATGAGTTATATATGGTTTGGTTAATTTATGCTTAATTTCTAACCCTCAAGTAGAGAAGTATCATGCATGCATAGTCGTTTGTCTTAATCGCAGGTTATCTTTGGAAGGAGCAGCGCAAGCAAGCGGTCAAAGCGCAACGGAGGATCTACACCAAATGTTAGTAACAAAGTTAGTAGTTTCTTTCCATGCATGTATTGTGAAAGAGGAGTTTAAGTTTTGGGTGTTAGGTTAAAAAGTAATTTCTTTACGGTCAAAAATCTTCATGCAAGTCTGACCCTAGTTTGCTAGTCTATAGGGTATTTTTCCTAACAACAGAATTGGTGACCATACTCGGGAATATACTCTTTAGAGTTTCCGGATTAAGTTGAGTTTTTTGGTAGTTTAAGAGATTAGATTCTTTATTTCTTTGCCTTTCTTTTTTTGTCAGGTCTGAGCGAGCAGGGAGCCTGGTTCTTCATACTATTTTTCCCTGACTTCTTCTTGACGGTAGTTGTCGGGACACACAGAGGTACACATGGCCTGCATAAGGCCTGCATGTGTGTACCCGCACCCTATCCTCTTACATCCCACGTGTGAACGCTAGATGTAGGGATAACAATAGCATGTAGGAGTCCAGAGACCTGTAGAGGTGGTCCACCTCTTCCCTGTCAGAATTATACATTCTCAGGGGGTTTTCTGGAATCTTGTCTAAGTCTTGCTGGTTCACAGTCCTATTTCATATTGCCTTTTTTCCTTGTTATTCCTTGCATTATTTTTTATTTTCTATTAGAAAAAGCATCCAAGCCTTCAAGGGACCCTAGTTGTCAATACCAGAGGCCTCTTCCTGGTTTGGAATACCTGTTTTTATCTTTTTCTTAGAAGTTATACATACACGCGGCCTGAACAAGGTCAGCCTGCATGTACATGTGGCCTGTTTCATCTCAGCACGCATTCGCACACGTGTTGTTTTAGTGACAGTAGCGTGCTTGACAGGATACTTTTTGGTCAGGGTGGGGAAGTCATCCCCTCCTTTGATGAGAAGTATTCCTCTCAGGTGTTTGAGTCTAGGGTTGAACAGTCAGTAGGTTAGGTCATCTTATCCTTAGCCTACTTTTTCTCAGTTGATAGTTGCACAGAAAATATAAAAAAGATATATTCTTTTTTACGGTTTTTAGACAAGTGTAAATCTTTATTTTCTTTATTGCATTGTGTGTCTTTGCTTTGAATCTTTGCAATCTGCACTTTAAGCCAAAATTTGTATTTCTTGGTTTTGTGCTTGTTGGTATTTTCCCTTTGTTTCTTTATTCAGCACTTAAATAAAAAAAAAATATATCTCTTTTTCATTTTCTGCTTTGCTTAAAGAGTGTGTTTATGCATCATTAGTTAAGGAGAAGTATTTTGTTTCGTAAGTTTTTTAGTGCATTTAGAGCATAAGGAGCTCGTATTTGAGTGAAATTTCTTTATGTGTGCTGCATAAAATATTAGAAAAATTGAAAAGAAAAAGAAATATTTCTTTGTGAAAAGTAATTTTGCATTTGGTAAAAGTCTTTTGTTTCCAACATTTTTTCATTCATTTTTTCTTTCATCTTTACACATCATCAGTTTCACCTTCATACCCCGTGATGTAAGAAAACCCATAAAAGAAATGCTAATTTAAAATCTATTAGACTTTTTTTTTGAAGGGTTCATAAACTAGTTCAGGACTAGGGCCTTGGATTAGGTTGGAGAGGAAACTCTCCAAGGCCATTTAAAACCAAAAATTAGAGTCTGTGATAGGGAGTGTAGAAGTCCAGTTTCGTGGAAGTTATCCGGGACCCCCCTCTAACACAGGGGATAAACATGAGGTCACATGCGGAAAGGTAGTGAAGATAACCCCTCCAAAACTAGACCAATCGTAGTGGAGAACACATATCGAGGGCTTGTTTTGGGATTCCGTCGTTTGCATTTTCCACGGGGCTTCATGGTTCTCAAATCCGTTCGAGGTCCTCAGTTGTCTTCCAGGCCATTTTCTCTTGATACCCTGGACAGGTTTCGGGCTTGATACCCTACTCATTTTGGTCTACCCGACTTTCGACTGTACCCGCCTGGTGACTATTCGCGTGCTAGCAACCTAGTTGCCAATCTTTTTAGGGACATACACGGGTGACTGTGGGGGCATACCATGGTACCTAGGAAAGACATCGGGCCATTCTTTGTAGAGTATACCCATAGGGTTCTTCCGTATTCAAGTTGCACTTGCACCGGCAAGTTGCTCTAGTGTTAGTTATTGTAACTGTTCTTCCAAATAGTTTAGTGATTGCTTGTCTTATCTCTTAGCGGCTTCTTTTTAGTGTGTGTTACTATTTGAACGTGTAGAATACCTTATCATGTCTTGGATCTTCTCCACAGTGGAGGATCCCGAGCTCCACCGGTCACAAAGGCTGTTGGGCCTGCCGTCGATTATACTGGAGCCACCTCCGCCACCATTGAGGTGGAAGTTAGACCAAAAAGGGTCTTTTGAAGCGACCAGGTTACAAACCATTGTTCCCGAACAATTCCCAGAGGAATCAACTACCAATCTTGGCTCGGTTGAAACCCCAACCACTGATACTTGGCCACAGATTATTGTACCAATCCAATTTTATGAACGCATGTCATTGCTTCACACAGCTATGTAAACAAACGTTGTTACTTCTTCTGGGAATCCTTCCATTCCCATCACCATTGCTACCACAGGAGAATAATCTCCTAACTTACCATCGTTGTTCTGAGCCACCAATGTCTTAGCTGCAACTGCGTCGCACAGTGGACCGACTTGGTCTATGGCGGCAGCCACAACCCCCTTCACACCTAGTGCAACAGGCCCTTCGTTCTCATATGGTATGCCTAATTCGGGTACAAGTCCTGCACTCACTTACTCTACTTTACAGACTTTGGGTCTGGGGGCAGGGAGCTCTAATGCTCTTTGCAAGGTCAACTTGGGGGCACTCCTGCCCCTTTTAATGCTTTTCCTTACACCGGAGGTCATATTCCTCCTTCGTCCCCTTCGCTTGGTGGTCCGCATCAGCAGTCCACTGGGCAGCCTGCACACACTAGTTTATTAGGAGATGGGAGTCAAGGAACACCTACGCACAGTATGCTGGTAGGTTCATCACTGTTTGTTTGGAATGGGACATTTGGTAACAACACTTTCGCATCCACTACTTTCCCATCTGGGGGCACTCCCATTTTTGGATAGTCAACTCCGGCACAAGGTACTATTCCTACGCCGGGGGCACATATAGCAGGACCTTGGAACTCAGGACAAGGATCCGTTCCCTCCTCTAGAATGTCATTTTGGGGTAATTATTTCCACAGTCAATGGAACCCTGGACAGACTACTATGCCTCTCCCATCAGGACCGGCATGGGGTAATCCTTCCCAAAGTCCTTCAAACACGATGCATGCCCAACATCCTATGTCCTTTATGGGAAATTAGCCAATGATGTCTCCACAGATGCAAAATCCTTATGCTGGTCAGGGCCATGGTTTCTACTAGAACCCGAGCTAGCAACCAAACTTTTCCTGGCAACCTGGTGCCAGTCAAACTCCAGGACCCTTTTTCTCAGGTTATCAACAACAACCCAAACTACCATTTCTGGCAACGTTACACTTGCTAGATTTGAAAAGGTTGTTAAATGATCCTATTTGTCATGATCCACATTGGCCTCCTATGTCAACGAAGTTGCCTTCGGACATTCCAAAGTTCAAGGCCAAGCCTAACAAAGATCTAGGTGATCATGTGACTACTTTCCATATTTGGTGTTCATCTAACTCATTGAAAGATGACTCCATACAACTACGATTGTTTCAACGCACTCTTATCGGGAGTGCCACCAAATGGTACGATGAGCTCGATCGCTCAAGATACTCTTCTTTTGGCGAACTAGCGATGGCCTTCCTTAACCATTTTCAGTTACCTGTGAGATACGACGTTGGCACAGAGTTGCTCGCTAATTTCAAACAGACAACAATGGACCATATCTCTGATCATATCCAAGAATGGAGACGTTGAAAGAGTCTAATTAAAGTACCAGTCCCACCAGGATTCCTGCTTGAGTGGTTCATTAAGTCTCTGGTCCCACAATTATCCAAAGACGTCGCAACTTTTGGGGTTTTCTCTGAAGAAGATGCCATCATGAGGGCTCAACAGTTTGAGATCATCTATTCTCAGTCTAGTTTATTATACAACATCCTGTTGGATGCACCATGATTGATACTGGATAAAAATAGACAGAGAGTTGGACCACATTCCGATGATATTGTTGGTTCAGTACAAACTAAGCCTGTTGAGCAATTGACAAAACAATTGCAACAGTTATCTATACAACACTCAGTGGCCATCCAGACTACTGTTTTGGCTGCTCCTCCTACCCAAACGTTGGAAGTACACTCTATGCAGTCGACTAACCCAAAGGCCACCCAGCAGCCTGAAGAGAAGAAAAAACAACGAAAGAAGGGTAAGGGGGATAAAAAACCCACTGATAATGCTAGCGGGGACACCACGGAAAAATGGAAGGTGAGGTATCCGTGCAACTTGTGTGCGGAACACCACTTGACCCATATTTTTCCTCGACTTGCAAAGGCCCGGAAGTTTGTCACACAACTACAACAGACCGTGTTGACTACTCCTTTTCAACATGGGCAAAATTTAACTCAAGCCTCTACAAGTACAGAAGGGGGCAGCCAAGAAACCTACCCTCCTCCAAATAATTCCTCATCTGCGAACATATATATGGTTAGGGGTGATGCTTTCATAACGACTAGAGTGCACGACTATAGTAAACCAAGTGCTTCTGAGAAGGGTAAAGAAGCTGAGCTCCCATCTCTTCCTCTATAGATCGAGAAGACATTGGGAGAAACAATGACACACATTCCAAAGGGTGCATTTAAGAAATCTTCTCACAACCCAAATGCAAGGGCCACCCAAAATTACTCTGTGGTGGAGGATTTATCACAAACCCCTTGTGCGATGTCTACTTTGGAGGTCCTCCAAAGCTTCCCTGCTCAGCAGAAAGCCTTGTTAACTGCTTTAGGCTCTATGGAGACTTGTAACCCGGGTACCATCATGTTAGATACAACCGACTTAAAACCTCGTCTGCCTTACCACTTCACGTTTCAGATAGTAGTGGCTCATCCCACGAAAACGTTTACATGGAATATCTTCCGCACAGTGGTCGATGAGGGCACCTCGACATGCATTATGTTGTTATCATTTTGGAAGGCCATTGGCCAGCCCGCTTTGTCTCCATCACCCACTCTCCTCACTTCTTTCAACAGTCATTCTTTTAGACCACATGGCATAATTCCTTCTTTCCCTATGCGGTTAGGAGGGAAGACAGTGTGCGTCGAAGTAGAGGTAGTCGATGCTCCCCTCGACTATAATCTCTTGTTAGGATGGAGTTGGACTTATGCTATGCAAGCTGTGGTTGCTACAGTTTTTCGAGTCTTGTTGTTTCCACACGAGGATCGGATAGTGACCATCGATCAATTTTCCTTCTCTAGACCTGACCCAGCTTTGGGGCATCCATGGTTCCCATGATTGATAATAATCAACCCAGTGTCATTAACGTAAGAGTTGGTTTGTGCCCATCCTTGATGGGTACCTTCGATTACCCACCTCCTCATGACGATGTCAAATTTATATCTAATCATCACAAGGTTGAGATTTTTCAAGTTTCTTCGTTCTGAACAACTTACTTTGAGGATCCTTGGATTCTTCCTTCCCCATCAACCACAATGGATGAGACATGGCACTCCGGCATGTCCATGCCCTTGTCATCCACTGAAGTAGCATACTCTTTAGTCCAACAAGCTTCATCTAACCCTGATCTAACTCCCGCACAAGAGTTAGATCCGCTTCTAGAGCCTATTTGGGCTCAGGGTTCTCTTGCTAACATCGATTCATTAGACTTAGTCTTGCCTTCTGACGAAGTACTAATAGAAGCAATGACTAGTCGGGACAAACCTTGGGAAGATCTTCATCACAGATCATACTTTCTCCCAGAGTTAAGTTGAATCAAAGCAGGAGAATTCACTGTTACCATGACGGGAGATCATCCATGTCCTATTAACCTCTTAGCTACACAGGAAATTTATGCTGAGGGCAATATGGTGACTATCGCTGAAACTATACCTATCAACATCTCCCAAAACCCTGGCATCGTGGAGAATGTCTTCGTCGGAGTGGATTTCTCCCCCGAAGAGATTTAGATTTACACAAATCTTTTCAAAGAATTCCGCGACGTTTTTGCCTGGTCTTATGAGGAAATGCTAGGTATCGATCCAAAAATAGTTGAACATGAAATCACAAAGTATCCTGATGCTAAGCTTGTTTGACAAAAACTTCAACCGGTCAATCCTAAGAAAGCAACAGCCATCAAGACTGAGGTTGAGAAATTGCTCAAGGCAGGTTTCATTTATCCTATTCATTTGACTCAATGGGTGTTAAACCCTGTGCTAGTCAATAAAAAACAAGGCACGATTCATGTATGTACCAATTTATGTGATTTGAACAAGGCATGTCCCAAAGATAATTTTCCAACGCCATTCATCGACCAGATCATTGATGAATGTGCCAGTTGTGAATCCTTTTCACTCATGGATGGTTTTTCAGGATATAATCAAATCCAAATCAAACATGAAGACCAACACAAAATGACATTTATTTGTCCGTGGGGTACATTGACATATCGTAAGATTCCTTTTGGCCTTAAAAATGTTGGAGCCACTTTCCAGCGAGCCATGTCTTTTATGTTTCATGACCTCAAGAATATAGTCGAGGCCTATCTAGATGATTTAGCATCACGCTCTTGCAAGCGAACGGATCATCCCACACACCTTCGACTAATCTTCGAACGCTGTCGCTACTTTAGGATTCGCTTGAATCCAAACAAGTGCAGCTTCTGCATAATGTTAGGATGTTTGTTAGGTTTCATTGTGTCAACAACAGGGATCATGGTCAATCCTCTTAAGGTGGAGGCAATAATCCAGTTCCCCCCCCCCCCCCCCCCCACGCACAATCTTACAACTTCAAAGTCTGGAAGGCAAGGCAAACTTCTTACGACGCTTCATGACCAACTATGCCGAAATCACCAAGGGATTTATGCGTTTGCTAAAGAAATACATTCCTTTTTTCTGGGACGAAGCCACTCAATGCTCTTTTGACGCATTAAAACATGCCCTCACAACCACACCTCTGCTACGGCCACCTAATTATAACAAAGATTTCTTATTATATCTGGCTGCCGCAGAGTCAACTATAAGCATGGTTTTAGTTCAGGAAGATGATTCATTTTCAGAATACATGATCTATTACCTGAGCCAAGGCCTCATAGGACCGGAACTTAATTATTCCCATCTCGAAAAACTTGCGTTGGCAATAGTTCATGCTGTTCAACGGTTCCATCACTATGTTCTGTTTCGCAAGACCACCATCATTATTGTCGTGAATCCATTCCAGTACATGTTGACATGATGAGTTATAGGTGGAAAAATCAGTATATGGATGGTCATCCTCCAAGAATTTGATTTAGACTTCGATTTGGCAAAGTCCAAGAAGTCATTGGTCTTCGCAGAACTTATTTCAGAACTTCCGGTTGAGTCAAGTGACGTTGTGCCTGAAGAATCGCCTATCCGGGGGGATATGTTTTTGATTGAATCTTTAGACCCCTAGTACGTAGATATACTTATCTATATCTAGACTTTGAAGTGCCCCACCTCAGCTTCTCGTGACGAGCGTCGGCGGATACGCCATCAGGCTAAGAATTATCTCATACTCGATGATATGTTGTATCGGAGAGTTGTAGACTGCATCTTGCATTGATGTCTCACTCATGAGGAGGCCGTCATAGTGCTCAATGATTGTCATACAGGATCTTGTGGTGGTCACTTATTTGGGTTGGCAACAACCCAAAAGATTTTACAAGCAGGTTACTTCTGGCCCACACTTATCAAAGATTGTATTGAGTCGGTCAAGAAGTGCCATCCATTCCAAATCTTTTCTCGGCAAATGAGGGCACATCCAGCTCCTATGTTTCCTGTCATCACAGTTGGTCCCTTCACTAAGTGGGGGATTGATTACACTACATGCAACCCCCCATCATCAAGGGGGCACCGCTATATCATCGTAGTTGTCGACTACTTCACTAAGTGGGTCGAAGTTATGCCAACGTTTAAAGATGATGCTGCAACTCTCTTCTTATTCAACCAGATTATAGCAAGGTTCAGTACCCCGAGAGAGATTGTCACTGACCATGGCAGTCAGTTTCAAAACCAAATGATGACCGAATTAACATCAAAGCTTGGGTTATGGCAAGAACATTCATCACCTTACTACCCCCAAGCCAATGGGCAGGTGGAAGCTGTAAACAAAACTCTTAATACTATTCTACAGTGAACTATCAACTCAGCCAAGTCAAATTGGCATTTTATGTTATACTCGGCATTATGGGCTTACTGAACATCAGTTAATACTGCAACCGGTTTCTCATCTTTTCAACTCGTTTATGGGCTGGAGGCAGTCTTGCCCATTGAATGTCAAATCCCATCTCTGAAATTGGCAGTACAGTTATTGCCAAACACTTCTCCACTTGAAGCACGGTTAGTACACCTTGAGCAGCTTGATGAGTAGCGTCGTGATGTGGCCCTAGCCAACGAGGCTCATAAACATAAGGTCAATTGTCAATATGATAGGTCTGTTCATCCTCATCTTTTCTCTGAAGGCGACCTTGTCCTGGTCTATGACCAAGAAAAGGACCCCCTGGGGGCAGGAAAGTTTAAACCCATGTGGTTCGGACCCTTCATTATAAAAGAGGTTTTAAAAAAGGGTGCTTATTGTTTGGTCGATTTTGAAGGGAATTCTTTGGCGGAGCCTAGAAATGGGCTCTACCTCAAAAAGTATTACTCATAGACAGGTCACTGTGGGTAACTTTTTGTAACATATGCAGGGATGATTTTAAGGATGGAGATTTATTTTAAAATGTAGAAACCTTGGTGAATATTACTAATCCTTCATATGCCAACTATAAATGTTTGGCGATATTTTTGTAAAAATATTCAAATTTCTAAGGATTTAATATAGTTTTTATAAAATTTTGGCGATTTTTAAGGTAAAATAATTTTATCCTATAAAATTTGGGTGAATAATTTTTAAAATAGCGAATCTCGTTTTTGGAAAAACCATGAAAAATTAGCCCATGAGCGAAATTTAGCCCCTAAAATCATCCATGAACATATGTATAGTCTTTGTACTATTACTTTTTTACGTTTCTTTTAAAAGTGTTATGGGCGTGTCATTGATGTTATCTTTCGTCAATATGGAATATGTCAAGAGAGTCTAAGGTGTTTGTTGGGTATGCAGACGGTGCTAGTCGACACACGCAGAGGCTTGCCTCCGCAGCTTGGGTAATATTTACACCACAGGGTCAGTTGTTATCTTCCATAGGTATATGCTTAGGTGACACCACAAATAATGTTGTCGAGTATAGTGCAGTTATTAAGTTGCTTCGTGATGCCTTGTCATTGGGTATCTCTCATCTCTGGGTCTATCTCGATGCTCAACTGGTTGTGTCACAGCTAAACAGAATATACCGGGTTCATGACCCAACTCTACACCGACGATTCCTTAGGGTACGTCTCTTAGAACGCAACTTTGATTATATTACATATTTTCATGTTCCTAGGAGATTAAACCAAACTACAAATACTCTAGCTAATCAAATTTTAGATTGGCATCTCGCCCACATATAAAAATATCATGGACAAACATGTAAATACATTTTTGCACACATAATCCATAAGACACAAAAAAGATAAAAACCATATATAAACATCATAAAATCACTAGAGTACATAGAGGGACACAAGTGCCTAAAAAATGGGAATAGTAACGAGTCACCAGGCTTATTCCCTCAAAAAATATATACAACAAGGTGCTCGTGGCACATAAAAAGTCTAAAGTCTATTCAGGGCCTATGGGCCCTGATATAATCATCTACTGCATGGGCTAAACTCCTAAACAAATGGACCCATGTCCAAGGTGCCCCCAAAACATGAGGCTGCATGGATGGCAGTAGGTCCTCTATCTCTGCCATCGAGACTGTGCGAGTGAGCGCAGTAAAGTTCTGCTCAATTCGCCTAAGGACCCTCTCGGCCTCTCCTACTGGGAGGTTCCCTGCTACTGTAGCTCCCCTAGTGGTGGCAGTCGTGGCTTCCATCCATGGGCGACGCTTGTTCCGTGCGTAGTCGACAAGTCGCACGGGTCCCACATTTGCATGCAATAAACGTTTATCCATCAAATACTCTGGCATACAAAAAATGATATATATAACAAAAAGACATAAAAATTGCATATACAAACAAAAACACTACAAAGGAGGAGACTTACCCATCTCCCCTCGCTCCTCACCAGGAGGCATGGGTATCTCTAGGTCTCTAGAGAATTCTATCCCTGCATACGGGTAGTCCTTGATAGCCAAGATCTGTCGTGAGAGACAAGAAAAAAAGTCATCGTCGAAGGCCTCAACGGTCCTTCCACCACCCTATCGTGGCAATAACACTACCCATCTACACACTATTAGGAAAGAGGCCAGATGTCCTCGTACTTCAACCCGAGGGCTGAAACACGGAACTCTCTCGAAAAAGAACGAACACAAGATAGTCCCGAACCTGAAGTTCCTCTGTGTCCGCTATCGGAAATCTGTCAATTGCCTCTTCATACACCCCAGCAATGTGGTACTCCAATCAAAAATTGTGCGCGCGAAGCCTAATGCACGGTTGTTGAGCCGGTAATCCACCCAATAAGTAATAAGATAGTCTGTAGTGCCAAGTTGGTAATCTTGCTAATAGGTACCTGGGAACCTGTACGTTTGGTCCCAGCCTCACAGTACTCAGCTATCAACTCTGAGATCTTGCTCGGCCCCACAGGAAAATTCTGGAAGTTGATTGGTTCCCCTCTCCTTGAGAGGCTAGTCAGAAAGTAAATGTCCTCGGTGGTAGGCACCAATGATTGCCCCTCTAACATAAAGGCCTCTGCATCAGGATGCTAGTAATCAATTAAGGCATTCAGTAGCCTTGGTTGCGCGTGCATAAACAGACATAAAAAGAATTTGAGCAAACCACATTGCATCAACACGGCCACAACATTCAGATCTATAGCAACCAACTCACTGATTGCTTCGTGCTCCCTTTCCCTCCACTAGACATGCATCCTCCCAACACAACAACGTAAAGGAGGGTCAATACTTATTTTAATTGGATTTTTCATCAATAGGGAGGGGTACACATGGTCTGTAGAGGTAACAGTCGTGTGTACACGCGTGCAAACTTTACTCTGCATGTGTGTACACGCGGGTTGTCTCTGGACATCCTGTGTGTACCTAGGGCCGACCTTTTTGAGGTCGATGCCCACCCAAAAAATAATTTAAATGCTTAAAATGAAGTATTGACTAGCTAGATAAGGGAGTTTGTACTTATTTGGTCCAAGCAGAAGTTCGTTTCGTCCACTGTAGCTCCCGGAATCACTATCTTTGGAAAAGGGGGTCTTTTGGCTCCAGAGTCAATTTCCAAATCAGCAATGGTGATAATGAGCTGCTAGCTTCTATTTATAGACCTTTTGGCCTCTATTTGTCACTTTTTTGGCCCCCCTTATCAGTTTCTTTATATCAAAAACCATTTAGAGTTATCCAGGAGTTATATGAGAGGTATTTGATCAGGTTTTGGGACAAATTGTTTTTGAGTATCGAAAAAATATTGACGGTCCATAAAAAAAAAATCAACTTGAGCATATAGGTTAGGATACTGCCCCAACTTTTGCATCTCGTTGCCTTTTTTATTCTATAGGATCGATCCCATTAGGTTGTGACATGGAACCATCATATCTTCTCTAGAAGTGTTGCGAATTGGTGGTAGAGATTACCAAAACATGGATGCCCTAGGTAGGACCTGGTTGCATTATGGTGTCCATGTCGTTTCTAAACACACTGTAGGCTCGGGAGTCCGTATAGTCTTTCCTGAATATGAGTTTGAGCCTCATTTTCATGAGTCTCATTCACTCTTTGTCTTACCCTCAAGACTCCCAAAAAATAACGGGTCTCCCTTTAAGCCCTTTTCAGACCCTCTAAAAATGAAAAGATTGCTGAGCGATCTTGTGGCCTTTCACGCTCGTTAAACTAAAATTTGAAGTCACGTCTATTCGGTGGTAGTTTACCCCTTTTTCGGTCTGGATGGTCAACTGTACGAACAAAGGTATACTCTATCAAATTCCTATTCTTTAGAAGAGTATCCTCAGGCATAATTTTATTCCTTCTTCGGGCATGAGGGACTAAATTTACGAAAAAGAAACCCCCACGGAGTCCATAGTTAATCTCTTTTCATACTCCCTAAAATTGAAAAGATCATCGAGTGACCTTATTCTTTCACACTCGTTAAATCGGTCCAGAAGAATATCCCTGACGGAGTCCATAGTTAATCTTTTTTCAGACTCCTTAAAAGTGAAAAAATAGCCGAGTGATCTTGTCCTTGTCACACTCGTTAAAATGGTTTTGAATTGACGTCTAATCGGTGCTAGTTTATCCCTTTTTCGAACCTAATAGACTATTGTCAAAAAAGGTACACCAGTGGAGTCTCCGTTTATGCTTTTTCAGACTCTCTAAACATGAAAAACCACCGAGCTTACCTTCTTTGGGCTTGTTAAACTTACATCAAATGACATTACCATTGTGTGTTCTATCAACATTTGCATACCTTATCCACCAGCCTTGTGACAGTTTTCTTCTGCATCTTAACACCTTTGGCCACCGGAGGATTTTTCCCGAGTATCATTTTACCAGAACATCAGTCGTGTCCTTGTGCCTCGAGCTTGTATGTTTGCAGTACTCGTTCCTCCATTGTAACGTAATATTCCTTTTTTCTTTTTCAAAAATTATCAAAAAGAACAAAAAAATCAAATATACCCCAAAAAGAGGATGGGAAAAAGTATTTTCTTTATTGGCAGCATAATAAGTCACCCTTGGATAAAGCACATCTGTCTTTTTGATCATCATACTATGGGATGTAGTACGACCTTAGGAAGCTTTTTCTCGGTATATAGAGTTGTGTCCTCCACAGTTTGGTTACTCTTCCAAACATATGGAGAGTTTGCGTTGCCTCCTGTGTCATAGACTTATGATTAACATATATGTTGCCTGAGTCGTATCACTTGTCGTGCTATTATCCAAGGGAATTTTGTCACTAAGCCTGAGTCGGCCCCTCTGCAATATGTCTCTTGTCCACATACCTGACCATCCTGATTATCCAATCAAGATCTTGTTCAAAATCACTGAAGCCTTTAGTCTGATCATCAAGATTATCAAGTCCATAACCGACGAGCCATCAAAGACCTCTGGGTAGTGCAGTCGTACACTCATATTACACTCCTACCCGAGTTTTTAAAAGATTTGGAGGTTGTTGCTCGAGCTCTGAAGTACAGCCATCAGGCCAAATCAGCTTCTGAGGATGGATACTCTATATGTATATCTTTTTGATTTCGAGATGTAGCTCTACTGTGTATTATTCATGGCTACTCTTTATAGTTATTTGACATGGATATGCAGTGTATTTGATTAGTAGCCATGGTTCTATTTTATCCTGAGCATGGGTATGCCTGCCTCGGTGAGACATTTGTTATTTTGCAGACGACACCTCCTGGTTCCTGATCCTTGGGCTCACTCATTCAGCACATCAGTACAGATTGGTAAAAGATTGGTGATGTATTTTGGCCATCAGATGCTCTTCTAACCTCACACATTATGGGGCATCTGTTATAACCCTAAATTGCACCATACATGCTTACCTGGAATCAGGCCAACTCATATCCCTTCATTGCGAAAACATATGTTGAACAACCTCTTTGAAAATCCTCTTCCATGAAGGCCCACGCACCCTAACCCATTACTGCACGCATGTGCACGCTGGCAGGAACACTACAACCCGCGTGTACCTAAAAAATCACAAAAAAAGGAAAGTTTCCGATGGAACAAAAAGCTATGGGTTAGTTAATTGAAACTTCCGGCCATGCATGGCCGAGAGTTTATCCAAAACCCTAGCTCCTTCTAGCCTATAAAAGAAGGGGTAGGGGTACCATTTGGAGGAGGAATAATATAGCAAAGAAACTCTACCCATTTGCCGAATCCATTGTCCCAACCCTTTATCCTTTCCTCATGCCAAAGGAGATTTAACGCAAAGTCGTTGGAGGACAAATGAAGAGGAGCCCAGGATCAGGATCAAGGAGCGGTGGCTGGTCTCGACCTTGATTGTAAGTTGATTCATTTTTCAAATAATAAAAGAATACTTTTCTCGTCCCAATGCATGAGTTATCTATGGTTTGGTTAATTTATGCTTAATTTCTAACCCTCAAGTAGAGAATAAGCATGCATGCATAGTCATTTGTCTTAATCGCGGGTTATCTTTGGAAGGAGCAGCACAAGCAAGAGGTCAAAGCGCAATGGAGGATCTACACCAAACGTCAGTAACAAGGTTAGTAGTTTCTTTCCATGCATGTATTTTGAAAGAGGGGTTTAAGTTTTGGGTGGTAGGTTAAAAAGTAATTTCTTTACGGTAAAAAATCTACATGCAAGTCTAACCCTAGTTTGCTAGTCCGTAGGGTATTTTTCCCAACAACAGCTGCTGGGAAAAGTACCAAGTAGAGGCATTTCCATCGAAAGTATATGGGAACAATATACAAACTACATCTTCATGCTCGACATTACGAAGTCTAATGGCTAGCATAAAATTTTTAATGTGATCTTTAGCGATCTGTTTAGAGTCAGGGTCAAACTTGGGGAGCCATGTTAAAAAAACAGGACCACAGAGCAATAAAATAAAACAAATGAAGAAACAAAACATAGAAGACACACAATACAAGAAATAAATAGATTTATGTGGTTCACCCAGTGTGGGCTACGTCCACCAGAGAAATTGCCAGGTCCTTCCTTTATTATTATCTAGCAAATGAAGGGATACAACCTACAGCAAAACCCGCTGTAACTTCCTCTTATTTCTCTCACAGTCTCCTCTCTTAGAATACAATATTCACCACCATCCATAGCCATGATACATTTCCCTCATAAAAGAGGGTTGCCTTTCAGGGAAAAAACCCCCAACAAAATCTCTATCGTTAGATCTGCGACCTTATAATGAACGGTCCAGATTTACAATGAAATTAAAATATACTTTTACAAGGCAATTTTTTCTTCGGGGGCTTCGCCCCCGAACCCCCGTTGGGGTCCCACTTGCCCCTAGACACACCAGCCAGGGGGATAGGCCCCCTAGACCCTGTAAAGGGGGTACCCCCCCTCTGCACTCCCCCGCATGGAAGAGTGTACATACTTCATGGGGTATAAACACAGCTGAAAGTAAAACACCTATAAATCAGAAAGATAATCAGGCTCCACAACCAACAATCTCCCACTTGGAGACTGATCTCAACAACTCCACTGCTACTATATATGCTGGACTCCGAACCTTCTTGGACCTGGAAAATTTCTCATTTTCATCTTCATTCTTGAAGACCAACTGAAACTGAGAAAGAACTCAGTTTCTCCCTGGTTACTCCTTTTGTTAACATGTCTGTAGGATTCTGGCTAGTGTGTATCTTTTCCAGCTTCAATTTTCCATCTTCCAAGGTGGACCGTATGAAATGGTACCTCAACTGTATATGCTTAGTCTTCGAATGGAAGGTTGAGTTCTTTGCAAGGTGAATGGAACTCTGACTGTCACAGTACAACCAATTGTTCTCTTGCTTCTTTGCCAATTCCTCCATAATCCTTTGTAACCAAATCATTTCTTTACTAGCCTCTATAGTAGCAACATACTCTAACTCTGTTGTTGAAAGTGCAACAACCTTTTGCAGTTTCGAAATCCAACTTACTACTGTTCCACCTATAGTAAAAACATACCCTGTGGTGCTCCTCCTACTGTCTTTATCACCTGCCATATCCGAATCAACATATCCCTGTAGAAAAGTGTCTAAACCTCCAAAAAATAATGCATGTGTAGTAGTACCTCTCAAATACCTGAGAGTCCACTTTACTACCTCCCAATGTTCTTTACCTGGATTGTTCATATACCTGCTCACAACTCCCACTGCATGTGCAATATCTGGTCTTGTGCAAACCATTGCATACAACAAACTGTCAACTACTGATGAATATGGGACCTTGGAAATGTATTCTATCTCCTCTTATGTCTTGGGACACATTTCCTTAGTTAATTTGAAATGGCTAGCCAAAGGTGTACTAACTGGTTTTGCATTTTGCATTCTAAACCTCTCCAACACCTTCTCTGTGTACTCACCCTGAGACAATGTCAGTTTGCGATTTTTCCTATCTCTTGTTATTCTCATACCATAGATTTTCTTTGCAGCACCCAAATCCTTCATCGCAAATGAATTGGCTAATTTCTTCTTGAGCACATTTATATCCTGCATATTAGTACCTGCAACAAGCATGTCATCTACATACAATAGCAAGATAATAAAGCTTCCATTTTCTAGCTTTTTAAAATAAACACAGTGACCAGAATGACATCTACTATAACCTTGTTCTGTCATAAACCTGTCAAACTTCAAATACCACTGCCTTGGAGCTTGATTTAGGCCATACAAGCTCTTCTTCAACCTTCATACCAAATTCCCCTTCCCTTTGACCTCATACCCCTGTGGCTGCTGCATATAAATCTCTTCCTCCAAATCCCCATGGAGAAAAGTTGTTTTTACATCTAACTGTTCAAGATGCAAATCTTCTGCTACCACGAGACTTAAAATAGTCCTAATTGAAGTCATTTTAACAACAGGAGAAAATATTTCATCAAAATCTATACCTTTCTTTTGTGCAAACCCCTTTACAACAAGTCTAGCCGTGTACCTCTTTTCTCCTCCATCTTCTTCCTTCAACTTGTAAACCCATTTATTCTGCAATGCTCTTTTTCCCACAAGCAATTGAACCAAGTCCCAAGTCTCGTTATTTTCCAAGGAATCCATTTCCTCTTTCATGCCTTGCTCCCACTTATTTTTGGTGTCTACCTCCATTGCCTCTTCATAACATTCTGGTTCACCAGAATCAGTCAACAGTAAATAATATAATGAAGGAGAGTATCGTTCAGGGGGTATACTTAACCTGGTAGATCTTCTAACAACACTTGCAGGTGTTTGAGGTACCTGTTGCTCCT
>ML817661.1:270263-282826 GCA_009831015.1 Picea engelmannii | reverse complement strand
ATGAATGCATGTCCCCAACTTGACACTTGTCATATCGGAAGTTACTTTTGTCCACTTGTCCCCAACTTTAGAACTTAGGATAAACTAATTATCCATACTTTATGTTTTAGGAAATATTAATATAATATTCCCTTGACTTTTGGTCCTTCCTTTCCCTAACTGGTGAAGTTCAGTCCCCCATCTCTTTTATCATGGTCGGTCTGTGCGCAGTGATGTATTTTATATTAATCATGAGTCATGTACAAAGTAGGCGCTCTAGCCTTTAACATCTAGGCAGGCTGGCCTAATTCCAAGACATAAGCATTCCGGCTTATAATACTGGCTCACCAGCCTACAATGCATATTATATACACAAAGGTTCGTTGACCTTAATATTGTGCGCACTTAGTTATTGCGCATTGTATCCTCTGTCTTTAAAGTTACATGCACCTTAGTTACTGTGCGCGGTATTTAGAAATGTGCACATTACATCCCTTTACTGCGTAGTATATGCGCGCACCATGCGATGGAAGGTGTATTACAAAAATGATGTCTAAACAACTCACTAGCTTAAATATACTTGGATTATATTTACATTTGGGTTAGGCCGAGGGATATTACCATCCCCTCCCCTTATTTATGCATTGTCCTCAGTGCATCATGTACCAATATACAACAAAATTCTCAAAATTCTTCAAAACGATGCGGGTATTTTGTCCGCATTGCATCCTCATGCTCCCAAGTAGTGTCTTCAGGTTTGTACCAGGTCCATTAGACCTTTACAAGCCCTATGACTCGACTCCAGAGTTGTTTGACTTTTTGATCCAGGATACGCACCGGATGCACTTGGAAAGCACCTTCTTGCTCCACCTTAATAATATTCCAATCAATAACATGATTAGCATCAGGTACATATTTCTTTAGCAATGATACATGGAAGACATTATGAATAGACATAGATGCAGACAATGAAATCATATAAGCAACTGGACCAATCCTCTCTAGGATTTCAAACGGTCCACAAAATCTGGCTGCTAACTTGGTGCATCTTCCCAGCTTCAGGGAGCTCTTGTTATCTTTCACTTCCAGGAAAACATGATCACCCACTTTGAATTCTCTGTGGATTCTATTTTTATCAACATAACATTTTTGTCTATCTTGGGCAGCTTTTAAATTCTGTTTAATTTTTAATATTTGGTCCTCCATCTCCTTGAGAAATTCTGACCCGACTACTATTCTATCAGCTGGATTATCACAACTTACTAGAGTATTGCACCTTCTGCCATAAAGTGCTTCAAATGGTATCATTTTCAATGATGCCTGATACCCATTGTTATAAGCGAATTCTACTAAATGTAGGTAGTCTTCCCATTTTGATGGTTTATCCATCACATACATTCTCAACATATCTTATATCACTCTATTCACCCTCTCTGTCTATCCATCAGTCTCAGGATGGTAAGTTGTACTAAAGTTCAAATTCATTCTGAATCCTTTGAACAATCATTTCCAGAAATTCGAGGTGAATTTCGGGTCTTTGTCAGACACAATCGTTTTAGGAATTCCATGCAATCGTGCCACTTCCTTCATGAAAATATCAACAACATTTGCTTCTTTGTGAGTAGTTTTTAGTGCAATAAAATGGACATCTTTTGTAAAATTTTCCACCACTACCATAATCAAATCATGTAGCTTGCCTGTTCTGGGAAATCCCGTAATAAAATCCATTGTCACCACTTCCCACTTCCATTCCAAAATGGGAAAAGGTTGCAACAATCCTGTGGGGTGCCTATGCTTTGTTTTAACTTTCTGGCATTCCATACACCTAGCGATGTATTATGCAATTTCTCTCTTCATACCTAGCCAAAAGTATTGGCTCTTGACTGCTGCTACAATTTTTTGATATCCAGGGTGCCCTGCATAAGGACCATTATGCATCTCATGCAAAATTATACGTTTCAAGTACTGGACATTTGGTACAATTTTTTTTTCTTGTGCAACAGTATTCCATCTACTCCCAACTTATAAATATCCATCTTCTGAAGTATCTTACCCTGTTGTAGCATTGCTACCAATTCTTTGTACTGCAGATCTGTATTTGTAGCCTCCAAAATTTTTCTTTTAACATCAGTCTAATACACGCTAATGGTTGTAGCATGTAGTTCATGCACTCTCCTGCTGAGTGCATCAACCACTTTATTTTCTTTCCCTTTGATATGCTTTATATCAAAGTCATATTCGCTTAGAAATTCTAACCATCTATTTTGTCTAGCATTTAGATTTGGCTGATCAAATAAATATTTCAAACCATTGTGGTATGTTCTTAACTCAAACATTTTTCCCATGAGGTAGTGTCTCCATTTCCTCAAGGCATGCACTATGGCTGCCAACTCCAAATCATGAGTGGCATAGTTTATTTCATGCTCTTTCAACTTCCTTGATTCATAACATATCACAAATCCATTTTGACTGAGGAATCCACCTAGTCCTTCATTACATGAATCTATGCATACAATGAAATGTTCATTTGGGTCTGTAATCCTTAGTATTGGAGCACTTGTCAATAATTGTTTCAAATGTTGGAAACTCCTTTCACAGTCCGACGTCCACTGAAACTTCATACCCTTTATTTGCAAGGAAGTGATTGGGTGTGCTATCTTCGAGAATCCTCCAATGAATCTCTTGTAGTAACCTGCAAGGCCCATGAAAGATCTGACCTCTATTACATTCTTTGGTGTTGACCATTCTCTAATTGCTTTTACCTTCTTAGGGTCCACTTCTATCCCATCTTTTGATATGATATGCCCCAAATAATGAATTTGTTTCTGATAAAATGAGCACTTGGTCAATTTGGCATACAACTAATCCTCCCTTAATACTTGCAACACCATCCTCAAATGATTCTCATGCTCTTCTTCTATCTTAGAGTATATAAGAATTTCATCCAAAAAGACAATAACAAACTTGTCCAAATACTCTCGGAAAACACCATTCATTAAGCACATGAAAATAGCTGGTGCATTTGACAATCCAAATGGTACCACTGTGAACTCATAATGACCATACCTTGTCCTGAAGGAGGCCTTGCTAATATATTCTTCTTTAATTCTTACCTTATGGTATCCTGATTTGAGATCTATCTTTGAAAATATTCTTTCATCCTTCAATTGATCAAAGAGGTCATCAATCCTTGGCAGAGGATATTTGTTCTTAACAATCACTTTATTCAATTGTCTGAAGTCAATGCACAATCTTAAAATTCCATCTTTGTTTTTCAAAAACAAGATTGGGGCACCCCAAGGTGATACACTTGGGCGTATATACCCCTTCTTTAGAATTTCTTCAAGCTGCATTTGCAACTCCCTCAGTTCTGGTATACTCATTCTGTAAGGAGTCTTTGATACTGGCACTGCTCCAGGAATCAAATCTATAGAGAAATCAATGCCTCTCCTTGGGGGTAGTCCTGGTACTTCCTTGAATACATCTTCAAACTCTTTCAGGATTGCGTAGTTCTCCAAATTTGGCACCTTGTCTTTAGGTGTCTCCTCCATATGAGCTGCAAATATTTGACATCCTCTTATATAACATTTCTTCAACTGTAGTGCTGAAATTTCTTTAATGGTTACTGCCCTGGGAATTCCCTGCACTTTCTTTTGGTTCCCTTCTTCATCCAATCAAGTGAATTCTTTGTTATGACAATCCAATAGAGCATGATGTGGTTCCAACCAATCCATCCCAATTAAAAAATCATAGGAAACTAAGTGTAAGATGTTCAAATCTGCCCTTGTATTTAGTCCAATCATGTCTTTGAAGTAGGACTTAACCATCTCATTAACTTTTCTTCTGGCTCTTGTAGCCAGTTGCACCAACCAGGATTTCCCATGCTTGATTCTTGGCAATTGAAAACTTTCCACCATATTAGGGTATATATAACTATGGATAGCTCCTGAATCAATTAAAATAGAAAGGGTTTGGTTGTTGATCATACCTGCCACTTCAATCATGCGGGACTGATACTCTGCTTTCTTGTTGTTCAGGGCTACATAAATCCATGGCACATTTCTGCCCATGTCCTCTACTATATCAGCTCTTTGTACATTGTGAACAACCCTACCTTTTTCGCCTCTGTGAGGACAATCTCTGAACCTATGGTCTCCTTTACAACCCCAACATTGCATAGGTGGTTGTCTTGGCCCTTGACTCCTTGTGTCAATCACTCTGGTTTCCTTATGCATTTGTTGCCATTGTGGATTATTTATGAAGAATGGTGTCTTAGCTCCTTTCTTTCTCTGATCCATCTTGAATTTCTTATTGTCTTCCCAAGCCTTTTGGAAAACTGGTCTTTCTTTCAGCTGGTCATATAAGCATTTAGCTCTCCTTATGGTCTCTTCTAATGTCTTGGGATCATCATACTGTATTTTGTCACTGATGAATGATGACAATCCACTTAAGTACCATTGAATCTTCACTATCTCATTCTTAATGAAAGAGACATACTTCAACAGTTACAAAAACCTTTTCTCATACTCATATATGTTCATACTTCCAAGCTTGAGTTCAAATAACTCTTTCATTTTCTTGTCATAGTATCTCTTAGTCAAGTACTTCTTCTCAAAATACTTCTTGAATTCTCTCCAAGTAACACTTTTCTCTACAATGTGTTGTACCTGCACAAGTTGATCCCACCACATGGAGGCCTTACCTTTGAGTTGATAGATAGCGATTCTACCTTCAACATGAGAAGAATAATTATGCAATTGAAAATACTTCCTCATGCCTAGCAAGCATGTTTCGACATATTCATCCTTCTTATGCTCACCATCAAATGTAGGAGGTTTGATTTTGTTCATTTCTCCTCCAGCTCATCCACCCCAGATCTCTTATACCTTCTGACAGGGGATAGACTTGAGTTGTTGCTTGCTCTCTTATGGGAATTCCTATGGGGATGATGGTGATGTCTACTAACACTTTTTATTTCTCCCTTCTCCTCTGAAGATTTTTGACTCTTAGATCTACTTGAGTCACTCTCCTTAACCAATTTCTTCTCTATTCTATTTAAACCTTCCAATAGCTTCATGTTGAAGTCATCCTACTGCTCTTTGGCTTTCATAAGCCTTTCATTATCAACTTTATGGATTTGGACATCCTTCTGCAATTCTTAATGGTCTCAACCATTTTCATATCTTCATTCCTTTCTTCTCCATGTCCGTTGGAGTTCATCCCTTCCATGCCCAAATGGAAATCCATCCCTCTGCTCTTTTCTGGATGACTGTAATTTCTTTGTGCCTCTTCCATTCCTATGGACTCTGCACTGGTCTGACCTGACCGAGTTGTTGTTAATTCTGCAAAATGTCTAGCCATCGAAACTAATCAGACTAACAAGTCAACAATTCATGAGAATATACACCATTTTGATTCATCATACACATTAACATTATCACTCCAAGTTTCCTGGTGTTATCACCACGACAATTCTAGATAATACCCAAGTCTCAAGAATGCTGACACTTAGTGCCTTCCCAGATACACTTGCGCAAGAAGGTGGTTTTGTCGAAACCACTTTCACCAAGATGCAGTATTACATGTCTCAACATGTCAAATCCACCACTTGTGGAGTGGGCGATGGCTAGTCAGATCACCCTGCTTCATTCATTCAGTACTTCGCAGCCATGTGGCGTCAGTTGAATGCCTCCATGTAACAAACTCAAAAGATAATCATTCGAAATGGATTGGCTGATCATGGAAACCCAACGCTCTTTGTACGTAATCTGTCTGAGCTTCATAAATGGAGTTCTATAATTAGCACTCCCCAAGTATGAAGATATCTGCGTATCCATAACCATAGTAATCTTCAAGCTGCTTGACTTCTTGCTTTTTGTAAAGACACATTTCGGTATCCCCAATCTAAGATACATGGACAAACCTAAGTCGAGTGAGACTGATTATTCGAGCAACATGCTAGGCTTTCCTGGGAATAAGGAGGAAAGGGTCCTTATGCACCTTCTATCAACTAAGTTCCACATAGAGCTGGTTATAGACTCACGATTAGAAGTTAGGATGAATCCCACTATAAAGGATTTAGTCATCAACAGGCCAACCGCTAAGAAGAAAAGGAGTAAGCGGCATAAGAAGGAGGAATCTACGGTTGGAGCAGCTGAAAGTGTTGGAGAAAATCAACCGGTCTAGTTAGATTCTTCTTTAAAGGCAGAGATCGCTAAGCTGAGGTAAGTCTTCAACTAAGATAAGCATGTCTCAGTGAATTTTGAACAGCCGGTAGCGGAGGTAAAGAGTACAAGAGATGATAGGCATGTTCTTCAATGACCCTTTTTACAACAAGCTAATTGATGTCATCACCCTTTTGTAATTTTGTGATTAATATGGTTATATAATTACAAAAATGAATTTTAGACTGTTTTATTACAATTTCTATCTGGTGATGTTATGACTCTTGTTTTATTTTATAATAAGTTTTTCTTGTAATCTTATATTTTATTTTCATCTGTCTAAATCCGAAGAAATTAAAATTCGGAATTCTTTTTAATTAATGCTTCAATGTATTTATTTTTCTTTTATTATTATGCAATTTAAACTCAGACTCTCGCCTTCCAAGTGACTTTGCATGCATTAACTTGACTTGTTCATTTATATTATCTTGCATAGCAATATTACAAGGTAAACGCTTCTCTGCGCACCTAAATCTACTGTGCATTTCTTCTTCGTTGTACCGACTACTTACACGCACTACTCTGGCAATGTGTGCCAATATCCACTGCGCAGAGTTCGATACTACGCATCGATATTCCACATGCATTTTCATCCTATGCATGCACCATGTCAAGTTTAACATATTCTTTCATGCTCAAATATCTGCATACACTACTGAATACACTGTCTCGAAACAACTTATACTCATACTTATGCGCATACCAACAAAACTCCTCTGCATTAAGAAATACTTGCGCACCCCATGTGCACCTTACTATGTGTGTGCTTACCATCCAAGGCTAATTTCAGTGCGTGCATCTACACATAATAATCTTTCGCGCGACGCCACAATTTAACATGCACACTGGCATGCCACGGTTTCCTGTGCAGTACCAAATTTACCACGTGCGCCAGTACACCAACCTTTTCCAAGGACACACTATGACTCTAATTCTGGTCACTTCGAAGTTACTTTTTTGTGAATATTCATTTCAATTGCACCCTTCTGGCCCATACAAGCTCAGTGTTGAACTGAGGCTCTGATACCATACTATAATGATCCCCCCGACCAACCTAAGGCTGGGGTACGCCACTCCAGAGCAACCACTCATGCTCTGATGCCAGTCGGTAACATTCCCAGCCATCAGGTCGTGCCTTGATACTCTAGGGAACACTTTCATTCCCATACTACAGAACATACAATAACATACCCAGTAGTCAACTAAGAAATGTCACCTAAATTTACTCTTTAGACTGCATGCAAATCAAACATATACATACATCATGCTCGCATAAGCTTTACATCTAAACATAAACAAGAAATTACTTTCTGTAACATACGACTTTTATATTAAAATAATAGTAATTACCAATATGCATCATTTACAGGAAATTACCCATAAGCACACAAGCAATCATAGTCACATATATGATAAAATCGTAACATAGGCATGTAAATAAAAAAACAACACTGCAACACCCTGTTTCCCCCAGTCTGTAAAAATAACTATATTGGCCAAGAACTATGGCAAAATCCAAGATGTGAATGTGTGATTTGACGGACCCTGTATAAAGGGTCAATGAATGTAAATAATGTGTGAATAGATGTTGCATGACTGCAAGGAGGGGGATGTGCTGAAAAAGAGACCAGGATGGTTGATGAAAGGTGGTGGAAGGCACCTGGAATGGTGGCATTAACTTCCATTGAACCAATACTGTATTGGTCTTTATTGGCTCAAAGACCAAAGAAGCTCTCTGGCCCTGGGATGAATTACTCGCCAGGATGGTAGGTGAGGAGGCTCCTCATGAGTTAATGAGGGGATGAGGGTGAACCGCCCATCCATAGAAGCCCTTAGACCTGACCACTGTGGGGGAATTCACGCCACACGTGACCTTGCAGGGCAAAGAAAGAAAGGAAGTGTGGGGATAGGGAGCACACAACAGGGATCGTAGAAGGAGAACCATAGGAACTCCGGAAAATACAAAGAGTCTTGAGTAGAGGAGAAGAAGAGTAACCTTCGTCCTTGACTTCTGATGAGCGGGAAGTAGGAGACTGAGTCTCAAAGCCTCATGGTCTAGCTAGAGGGTGGCTAGTGGTAAATCCATTGGGAGTCACTGAGCCTACATTTGGGTGGAAATGAGCACCCCTCTCAGCAGTTGCGTTACACCTGGTGTTTTCTGATAAGTATTTACATCCTGTATCTTAAATTAAATATTCCTGGAATGCATGCTCATGGTTGTACCCTCTTAAATGGTTTCTGTATAGAAGTGTTTGCCTAGTGTTTTGATCAGAAATGGTGGGTGCATGTTTATACTTGTATGACTATAGTTGGTTCATATATATATATATATTGAAAAAGTTCAGATTTTGAGTCCGCTCTCGGGAGATTTGTCCCATTTACTTAACTCCCGCGATGCCCTAGTTGGATTTCCACGAAGGCACTTCCTTCCGAGAAATTTCCCTCACCATACAAAGAGGAGTGAGTTCCTTGAAAGGACTACCATTTTAGTAAGCCCATGAATTTGTTTCATCCTTGTCACTGAAAGTAGCTTAGCGGGGATACCTCTCAACATTTCGGCGTTTCAACACCCGAGAATCCTAAGGGTCAGTTTCCTTGTATTCGCCAGATGCGAAATCTCAATGTGAGAAACCCTGAAATGATAGAGAGTGAATAGATTTTGATGTTTCGGTGTTTCGATACCTGGGAATCCCAAGGTTCAGTTCCTTGTATTCACTAGTTGCAAAATCTCGATATGAGAAACCCCGAAACGATATAGCGTGAATATATTTTGATGTTTCGACGTTTCGGCACCCGGGAATCCTAAGAGTTAGTTTCCTTGTATTCACCAGATATGAAATCCCAATGTGAGAAACCCTGAAATGATAGAGCGTGAATAGATTTTTATGTTTCGGCGTTTCGGCACCCAGGAATCCTAAGGGTTAGTTTCCTTGTATTCGCCAGATGCGAAATCTCGATGTGAGAAACCTCAAAATGATAGAGTGTGAATAGATTTTGATGTTTCAGCGTTTTGGTACCTGGGAATCCCAAGGGTCAGTTCCTTGTATTCTCCAGTTGCAAAATCCCCATATGAGAAACCCCGAAATGGTATAGCATGGCTAGAGTTTGGTGTTTTGGAGTTTTGGCTCTTGGAAACTCAAGTGCGAGACCTCATGTCTTCGCATGTCGCGAAATCCTAACTTGCGAGACCCCGAAATGAACTTAGCATTATATATATATATAGGCATTTCAAAGTTTCAGCTCCTGGAAACTCAAGTGCAAGACCTCTTGTCCTCACATATCGTGAAATCTCGGTATGCAAAGTCTCGGTAGGTGAAATCCCGAAGTGGCTTGGTGTGACTAGGATTTCGGGTTTCGGGGTTTGAAGAGTCGAAGAACTCAACTCCCTTGCATTTCGAACCCCCGGGTTCTGAAGTACCAAAATGCAAAAGGTGCCTCACCATGAAGTGGGGGAGGGCTCCTACAATAGAGATGAAGAGTCTGACGAAAGGAGGGTGGTAGGGACCCCCCCAAATCTAGCTGAGACTGTGATAAGCCTCATGGTCGAATTACAGATATGCAAGGATGACAACGAGAGGATGATAAAAGAGCAAGAGAAGAAAATAGAAATTAATGCAGTTTTACTGCAGAGCTTATCCGACATACAAAGACAATTGTAACATGAACCTGAGATACATAAACGTGGTGATGTCAGTGGCCACACTGAGAGGAGAACCTCGAGAAAGGTCCACCCCAGAGATAAAGGACAAGCGTCAGACGATTCTTCTAGAAAGGAAATTGGCAACTCAGAGGGATCTTCTAGCATCAGAACTGGTTCTCGTTCCCGAAGAAAACAAAAGAAGCGAAAACTTTCCAAGAGTCATAATCTCGAAGAGTTCAAGAAGGCTAAACCACCCACCTTCAACGGTGAAATAAAGAAGGGAGAGGAAGCAGAGGCCTGGCTGCTTGGACTAAAGAAGTGTTTCAGAGTCCATGAATTCTTAGAAAACTTGAAGGCCCGAGTAGCCACCTTCAACTTGAATGGAAAGGTTTCCATTTGGCGGGAAGACCTTAAGAATGTAAAAGGGATTCATGAAGAAGACCTGTCTTGGGAACGGTTTGAGAAATACTTTAGGAAGAAATATCTGTCGGAAAAACACTTCGACGAAAAGAATAAAGAATTCTATGAAATCAAGCTAGGGAAACTCACCATAGAGGAATATGTAAGTAGATTCCTCAAGTTGCTGAGGTATGTACCCTACATAAAAGAAGAAAAGGAAAAGGTGCAATGATTCATCAGTGGACTACCTAGGGACTATCAGAACAGGATTGAATTTGACGAACCAAAGACCCTAGAAGATACTATCCGAAAGGAAAGATATTGTTATGAACAACTTGGGCATCAGACAGGACCTCGTGAAGGCTGGAAGAAGAAGAATAGCTCGGGATTCCAGAAAAAAGGGGTTTAAATCCCCAAGATTTGAGGACTATAAAAAGAACTCAAGGATGAGCTTCCCAGCCTGAAGTGTATACCAACAGAACTTTCCCTCCTTGAGCATAAATAAACTTTTTGGATCTACCCCAGTAAAGATTGATAACCCAAAGAGAGAACCTTTGAAATGTTGGGGTTGTGGAGAAGAACATCTACTGAGGGACTGCCCGCACCAACAACAGAACAACCGAAGAATTTACAATGTTCAAGAAGCTACCACTGTCAATGATGTGGCCAGGAGTGTGCCACAAATTTATGCAGCCTTGGATAATAACCAAGCTGACCACCAAGCTTCAGTGGTGGAAATCAAAGGTATGATCACCAACCATCTATTGTCTATTCTGATTGACCTTGTTGAAATTTGAGTTATATAGCCCCTAAGGCTGTTGATTAATGTAAACTACAACCACATAAAAATGCCAAGCCATGGTTGGTACAGTTAGCCACTGGCACCAAAAGAAGGGTAGTGGAGATCATACCAGCTTGCCAACTCATTATGGGTGAATTCCCCACCCAAGCAACCCTTAACATATTACCCCTGGGATCGTATCATCTATTGATTGGTATGGACTGGCTAGCCACCCATAAAGCCAAACTGGACTGTTACCATAAAAGCTTGGAATGTGTAAGTGGAGAAGGAAGGAGAATAACACTTCAAGGGATCCAAAAACCTGTCTCGGTGAGACAAATATCAGCTCTTCAAATGAGAGTATTGCAGAAAAGGATGTCTGTTAGAAAAACAGGACCATGGAGAAATAAAATAAAACAAATGCAGAAACAAAACACAGAAGACACACAATACAAGAGAGACATAGATTTACGTGGTTCACCCAGTGTGGGCTACATCCACCAGAGAAATTGCCAGGTCCTTCCTTTATTATTATCTAGCAAATGAAGGGATACAACCTACAACAAAACCCGTTGTAACTTCCTCTTCTTTCTCTTACAGTATCCTCTCTCAGAATACAATATTCACCACCATCCATAGCCGCGATACATTTCCCTCATAAAAGAGGGTTGCCTTCCAAGGAAAAAAACCCTAACATAATCTCTACCATTAGATCTGCGACCTTATAATGAACGGTCCAGATTTACAATGAAATTACAATATACTTTACAAGGAAATTTTTTCTTCGGGGGCTTCACCTCTGAACCCATGCTAGGGGACCGCTTACCCCTAGACCCCCCAGCCTGGTGGATAGGCCCCCGGGACCCCGCAGAGGGGGTACCCCCCGTGTGGAAGAGTGTACATACTTCTGGGGTGTAAATACTTCATGGGGTATAAACACGGCTAAAAGTAAAAGACCTATAAATCAGGAAGATAATCAAGCTCCATAACCAACAATCTCCCACTTTGAGACTGATCTCAACAACTCCACCACTGTTGTATATGCTGGACTCTGAACCTTCTTGGACCTGGAAAATTTCTCATCTTCATATTCATTCTTAAAGACCAACTGAAACTGAGCAAGAACTCAGTTTCTCATTGGTTACTCCCTTTATTAACATGTCTGTAGGATTCTGGCTAGTGTGTATCTTTTCCATCTTCAATTGTCCATCTTCCAAGGTGGATCATATGAAGTGGTACCTCAACTGTATATGCTTAGTCTTCGAATGGAAGGCTGAGTTTTTTTCAAGGTGAATGGCACTCTGACTGTCACAGTACAACCTTCTATTCTCCTGCTTCTTTCCCAATTCCTCCATAAACCTTTGTAACCAAATCATCTCTTTACTACCCTTTGTAGTAGCAACATACTCTGCCTCTATTGTTGAAAGTGCAACAACCTTTTGCAGTTTTGAAATCCAACTTACTGATGTTCCACCTATAGTAAAAACATACCCTGTGGTGCTCCTCCTGCTGTCTTTATCACCTGCCATATCTGAATCAA
>ML817661.1:235873-267699 GCA_009831015.1 Picea engelmannii | reverse complement strand
CTTACAGCCATGACCAAGCCATTCCATCTTTCTGGCAATGAGCACAAGATTAGAAGATCCCTAACCTCATCATCAAAGTCCACTTTTACATAACTTAGTTGATTAGTAACCGTATTAAATTCATTTAAATGATCTGCAACAGATCCACCTTCTGACATATTCATATTAAATAATCTCTTCATTAGAAATACCTTATTCGACGCCGAGGGTTTTTCATACAATTTGGCCAACGCGTCCATCAAACCCTTCATTGTCTTTTCTTTCAAAATATTGAAAGCCACCGACGTTGCCAGGCTCAGTCGTATCGTTCCTAGAGCCTTTCTGTCAAGAATCTCCCATTCTTCGTCCTTCATGGCCGCTGGCTTCTTTGCTACTCCACTCAATGGTAGGAATAGATCCTTCTATTATAAATAGTCTTCCATCTGCATCTTCCATAACTGGTAGTTTTGGCCGTTAAATTTATCGACCCTAAACTTTCTATCTTCTGACATTACTCCCACTCGAACCAGGAACCCTCTTTTCCTACGAGTTACCTTATGCTCTGATACCAGTTGTTAGAAAAACAGGACCGCGGAGTAATAAAATAAAACAAATGCAGAAACAAAACACAGAAGACACAAAATACAAGAGAGACACAGATTTACGTGGTTCACCCAGTGTGGGCTACATCCACTAGAGAAATTGCCAGGTCCTTCCTTTATTATTATCCAACAAATGAGGGGATACAACATACAACAAAACTCGCTGTAACTTCCTCTTCTTTCTCTCACGATCTCCTCTCTCAGAATACAATATTCACCACCATCCATAGACGTGATACATTTCCCTCATAAAAGAGGGTTGCCTTCTAGGGAAAAAAACCCTAACATAATCTCTACCGTTAGATCTGCGACCTTATAATGAACAGTTCAGATTTACAATGAAATTACAATATACTTTTACAAGGCAATTTTTTCTTCAGGGGCCCGCTTGCCCCCAGACCCCCCAGCCGGGGGGATAGGCCCCCCGAACTCCACAGAGGTGGTACCCCCCCTCTGCACTCCCCCGCGTGGAAGAGTGTACATACTTCTGGGGTGTAAATACTTCATGGGGTATAAACACAGCTAAAAGTAAAAGACCTATACATCAGGAAGATAATCAGGCTCCACAACCAACAATGCCCACTATATGCAATACAGGTGTTGAAAACAATTGAAGGTGACAAACCAAGCCTCGAAGACCACCCCACACTGAGAGAATACAGAGATGTATTTTCGAAAGAGGTACTGGATCTGCCTCCGAGAAGGGATGTCGACTTCTCAATAGAACTTGCACCAGGAGCGGTGCCAGTGTCCAGGACACCCTACCGGATGAGCACACCTGAGCTAGTTGGGCATAAATTACAACTGAAAGAAATGATGGACAGAGGCTATATCCGGCCTAGTGTGTCTCCATGGGGAGCACCAGTCCTGTTTGTGAAAAAGAAAGATGGTACCCTCCGACTATGTATAGATTATAGACAACTCAATAAGGTAACCATAAAGAAAAAGTACCCCTTACCCAGGATTGATAACTTGTTCGATCAATTGGGAGGTGCCTCTATCTTCTCAAAGAATGACTTGAGATATAGATACCATCAAGTCCGAATCAAGGGCGAAGACATCCACAAAACTGCCTCCAGGATGAGATATGGTCACTACAAGTTTGTGGTAGTACTATTTGGATTGACCAATGCCCCTGCCACTTTTATGTGCTTGATGGACAATGTGCTCAACAAATTTCTAGACAAATTTGTGCTGGCTTTTATTGACGACATATTAATTTACTCCAAGAATAGAGAGGAATGTGAGGAACACCTTAGGCTTGTGCTTCAAGTGCTAAGAGAACATCATCTCTATGCAAAATTTAGCAAGTGTTACTTTTTCCAGAAGCAAATACAGTACTTGGGCCATGTCCTATATGAAGAAGGGGTAGCGATAGACCCTGATAAGATCAGGTCTATCATGGAATGGCCTACCCTGAAGGGAGTTTTAGATATCAGATCCTTTATGGGCTTGGCAGGATACTATAGGATATTTATAAAAGGTTTCTCCAAGATTGGGTGTCCAATCACTACCCTCCAGAAGAAGGGGACAAAATTCACGTGGACACAAAAATGTGAAGAAATATTTCAAACCCTAAAACATCTACTGACCCACGCACCAGTGCTAAAGATCGCCGATTCCGAAGCTGAATTCCTCATGTGCACAAATGCTTGTAAGGAAGGTATCAGAGGAGTCCTTATGCAGGGAAGAAGTGTGGTCTGCTATGAATCCCAAAAATTGAATGAGCACGAAGTCAAATATGTGACCCATGATCTAGAGCTAGCCGCCATAGTACTAACTGCCATAGTGCATGCCTTGAAAATGTGGAGGCATTACATCCTGGAAAGAAAATTTGTACTGATGATAGACCACTGTGGATTGCGATATCTGTTTGACCAACTAAAGCTAAATGCTAGACAAGCTAGGTGGATGGCCCTCCTTAGCGAGTTTGATTTTGAAATCAAACATATTAAGGGAAAGGAAAATAGGGTGGTCGATGCCTTTAACAGAAGAATGAAAACAATTCACTTGGGAGCGGTAAGCACCTGTAAGACAGATGTCAAGGAAAGAGTTAGAAATGCACAAGATACAGACACATTCTTCCAGACCGTGACCTCATACCTGTAGCAAGAACCCATAGGGATAAAGTATGGAGGCTACCAGATGATGGAAGGAGGTCTACTCACTTACAAAAATATATTGTATATCCCAGATTGTGACGACTTGAAGAGGTTCATAATGGATGAACTGCACAAAAGACCCTATACTGGTCATCCAGGATACCAGAAGATGATCACGGTCACCAGGAAACAATTCTATTGGCCTGGATTGAAGAAAGACATAACTGATTACTTAGCTAAATGCATAGAATTCCAACAGGCTAATGTAGAACATCGACACCCAGTAGGATTATTACAACCTCTACCAATCCCGGAATGGAAATGGGAAACCATCTCCATGGATTTCATCACCAGATTACCAACCTTGACCAAACAGAATGACACCATCATGGTAGTGGTGGATAAATTGAGAAAGTCCGCTCATTTTATCCCCGTCAAGTCAACTTGTAAGGCAATAGACATCGCCAATGTATTCATGAAGGAGATATTCAGACGACATGGTATGCCGAAAGAGATCATGCCTGACAGAGACACAAAATTTACTTCCAACTTTTGGAAATCCCTGATGGTTGGTTTGGAGACCAAGTTACTATTTAGCACAACCTATCACCCTCAAACCGATGGAAAGATGGAAAGGGTGAACCAAATATTAGAAGACATACTCAGGATGCACGTAGGGCATCAATCCAAAAAGTGGGAAGATTTCTTGCCATTGGAAGATTTAGCACAGCCTATCACCCTCAAACTGATGGACAGACGGAAAGGGTGAACCAAATATTAGAAGACATGCTCAGGATCCACGTAATGCATCAACCCAAAAAGTGGGAAGATTTCGCTTACAACAATGGCTATAAAGAATCCCTAAAGACAAGCCCTTTCAAAGTCCTCTATGGTAGGCCGTGCAATACTCCAATCATTTTGAGTAATCCCGTAAACATAGTTACTATTGGACCCGACAAGTTGAAAGAAATGGAACAACAAGTGATTCAGATGAAAAAAAATCTGAAGGTCGCTCAGAACCGACATAAAAGTTACGCCGACCAAAAGAGAACTCCAAGAGAGTTCAAGGCGGGAGACCACGTATACCTCAGAGTTAGGCCCAAGAATATTTTGTTGAATATGGGAGCATGTGCCAAGTTGACAACTCGATATTGTGGACCCTTTGAAGTTCTAGATAGAGTGGTACCTGTAGCCTATAGGCTAGCACTTCCTCCCACAGTAAAAGCACATAATGTTTTCCATGTTTCATTATTGAAGAAATATGGACATGATTCTAATCATATAATTGATTGGTCTATGATCTAGGTGGAACTGGAGGGAGAATTCCTACCAGAACCTCAATGCATACTAGAAAGAAAGGAAACCCTGCTCAGGAACCAAACCATTTCACAGGTCAAGGTGTAGTGGAAACATTTTGGCCCAGATGAGGCTACATGGGAAATGGAAGATGCCATGAAATGAGCATATCCGATTTTGTTTACTTCTGTAGTTACACGTTCTATTGATAGATAGAACATCGAGGATGATGTTCCTTTAAAGGGGAGGGAATTGTAACACCCTATTTCCCCCATTCTGTAAAAATAACTATATTGGCCAAGAACTATGGCAAACTCCAAGATGTGAATGTGTGATTTGACGGACCCTATATAAAGGGTCGATGAATGTAAATAATGTGTGAATATATGTTACATGATTGCTGGGAGGGGGATGTGATGAAAAAGATACCACGATGGATGACGAAAGGTGGTGGAAGGCATCTGGAATGGTGGCGTTAACTTCCATTGAACCAATACTATATTGGGTCTTTACTGGCTCAAAGACCAAAGCTGCTCTCTGGCCCTGGAATGAATTAATCACCAGGATGGTAGGTGGGGAGGATCCTCATGAGTTAATTAGGGGATGGGGGTGAACCACCCATACGTAGAAGCTCTCAGACCTGAACACTGTAGGGGAATTCATGCCACACGTGACCTTGTAGGACAAGGCAAGAAAGGAAGTGTGGGGAGAGGGAGCACACAACATGGATCACAGAAGGAGAACCAGAGGAAATATGGAAAATACAACGAGTCTTGAACATAGGAGAAGGAGAGTAACCTTCATCCTTGACTTCCAATGAGTAGGAAGTAGGAGACTGAGTCTCAAATCCTCGTGGTCTAGCTCGTGGGTGGCTAGTGGTAAATCTGTTGGGAGTCGTTGAGCCTACGGTTGGGTGGAAATGAGCACCCCTCTCAGCAGTCGCGTTACACATGGTTTTTTCTGATAAGTATTTACATCCTATATCTTAAATTGAATATTCATGGAATGCATGCTCATGGTTCTACCCTCATAAATGGTTTCTGTATAGAAGTGTTTGCCTAATGTTTTGATCGTAAATGGTGGGTGCATGCTTATACTTTTATGAATATAGTCGGTTCATATATATATATATATATATATCGAACAAGTTCAGATTTTGAGTTCGCTCTTGGGAGATTTTTCCCATTTACTTAACTCCCGCGATGCCTTGGTTGGATTTCCCTGAAGGCACCTCCTTCCAGGAAAATTACCTCACCATATAGAGAGGAGTGAGTTCCTTGAAAGGAATACCATTTTAGTAAGCCCATGAATTTGTTTCATCCCTGTCACCGAAAGTAGCTTAGCGGGGATACCTCTCGGCATTTCGGCATTTCGGCACCCGGGAATCTTAAGGGTCAGTTTCCTTGTATTCGCTAGATGCAAAATCCCGATGTGAGAAACCCCGAAATGATAGAGCGTGAATAGATTTTGATGTTTTGGCATTTCAGTACCCATGAATCCCAAGGGCCAGTTCCTTGTATTCGCTAGTTGCGAAATCCTGATATGAGAAACCCCAAAATGATAGAGCGTGAATAGATTTTGATGTTTCGGTGTTTCGGCACCACGAAATCCTAAGAGTCAGTTTCCTTGTATTCTCCAGATGTGAAATCCCGATGTGAAAAACCCCAAAATGATAGAGCATGAATAGATTTTGATGTTTCGGCGTTTCAGCACCCAGGAATCCTAAGGGTCAGTTTCCTTGTATTCGCCAGATGCGAAATCTCGATGTGAGAAACCTCGAAATGATAGAGTGTGAATAGATTTTGATGTTTCGGCATTTTGGTACCCAGGAATCCCAAGGGTCAGTTCCTTGTATTCGCCAGTTGTGAAATCCCGATATGAAAAACCATGAAATGGTATAGCATGGCTAGAGTTTGGTGTTTCGGAGTTTCGACCCCTGGAAACTCAAGTGTGAGACCTCCTGTCTTCACATGTCACGAAATCCTGACTTGCAAGACCCTGAAATGAACTTAGCATTATATATATTTATATTGGCATTTCAGAGTTTCAGCTCCTGGAAACTCAAGTGTGCGACCTCTTGTCCTCGCATTTCGCATTTTGAACCCCCGGTTTCCGAAGTCCCGAAATGTGAAAGGCACCTCTTGGCTTAGCCCGGGGTCACAACCAATGGACACATGGAAGTGAGTCCTACACATGGTGCATGAATTGTACACGACAGATTTTCAACGAAAGAACCACTGAATTGGTTTGGTGAAGGTCCCGATTGGATGAGCTAGCCTATGCTAGAACCTCATAGGAATTTGGAAACTCTGTCCCTTGATAATGAAGGAGAAAGAAAAAGCCGAAAAATCTTAGTTCTCGTAGTGGGTGTGTTACAAACATATCCATATATCATACAATTGGTACATATTTTAGAAAGACTATCACCAACTTCTTACAGACTGTCCATGAACCTCCCAGCCATAGACTACACTATTCATCACTCTCAACAGTGAATCACCCTTGAGCTAGGGCTGAGCTCCATCCAGGGTAAAGGGATTCCTATCCAGGCTAAGGCTCATGGACAACAGGAAAGACTCCATCTTAGGTGCTCACTCAACTAACAACCTACAACCTCTCATTACCCACATGCCTGTCCCACCCAAGGAAGTGTGCCCCTTCTCTGCTCAACAGTCCCTCGGCTACCCCACTTCCCTTCCAGGGATTTAGCAATAGGCTAGACCGAAAGTCTTAGAGCACTGTAGATGCAGTTTAACACCTACGAAAATCAATCCCCAACAATTCTCTCGCTTAGAGAACTGCTCACGGGCCTGACAACCCACTTCTTCAATCCTGCTCCAAGCTAACCAGGTACACCAACCAAAAGGGATGGGGAAACAGGCTTCGGAAAGGTGAAATGGCTGTCTCAAGGATAACGAAATGTATGAGTGAAATGGTCATGGATTCATTGACTGGATAACTGAGTGTGTTTTTGGAATTTCTGTGAACTCTTTGTCAAAAAAATGATGGTCTGTCTGATGGTTCCCCTTCTCTCTCGTTCATAAGGTATCTGTTCGAAAAACATCCCCCCTTGAGCTAAGTTTCCCCATGATATGAATGCATGTCCCCAAATTGACACTTGTTATATCAGAAGTTACTTTTGTCCACTTGTCCCCAACTTTAGAACTTAGGATAAACTAATTATCCATTCTTTATGTTTTAGGAAATATTAATATAATATTCGCTTGAATTTTGGCCGTCCCTTTCCCTAACTGGTGAAGTTTAGTCCCCCATCTCTTTTATCATGGCCGGTCTACGCGTAGTGATGTATTTTATATTAATCATGAGTCATGTACAAAGTAGGCGCTCTAGCCTTTAACATCTAGGCACACTGGCCTAATTCCAAGACAAGCATTCTGGCTTATAATATTGGCTCACCAGCCTATAATGCATATTATATACACAAAGGTTCACTGACCTTAATATTGCACGCACTTAGTTACTGCGTGATATATCCTCTGTCTTTAAAGTTGCACGCACCTTAGTTACTACGTGCGGTATTAAGAAATGTGCACATTACATCCTTTTACTGCGCAGTATATGCGCGCACCATGCCATGAAAGGTGTATTACGAAAATGATGTCTAAACAACTCACTATCTTAAATATACTTGGATTATATTTACATTTGGGTTTGACCGAGGGATATTACAACATCGGTCTGTCCAGGTACCCAACCGAAATGCATGGTGATGGAAGAATGGGAGAAAATTGAAAGAAGATAAATAAGTATGATTTGGCTTTGTCTTGCAAATCCGGTACTACTGAATGTGTCAGGTGAGGATTCAACCAAGAAATTGTGGGACAACTTGGGAAGCTTATACCAGTCAAAATCTTCGGTAAATAATTTGTTTCTCATAAAGAAACTATATATTCCGAGGATGAGTGATGGAAGTTCGGTGACTAAGAATTTAAATGCTTTTAATACCATATTAAGCCAATTGTCATCTGTGGATATTAAAATCACTGAGGAGGATAAGTGTATTAGCCTATTATGTTATTTTCCAGACTCATGGGATTTCTTAGTCGTGGATATAGGGAGTAAAACAATCACACTAGTGTTAGAATACGTGGTTGCTTCTCTATTGTCAGAAGAAATGAGAAGAAAAAACATGGAAGGATCAACCAAATATCCTTTAGTGATGAGAGGTCGACCGATAGACAAAGATAAAGGAAAATTCTCTGCTAGAAATTCTAAGTCAAAGGGTATATATGAATCCTCGGTTCATTCGACGTGAAGATGTTGGAAATGTGATAAAGCTGGGAATTACAAAAAGGAATTCAAGTCAAAGGTAAAAAAGGTCAGTACCAAATCCAATGAGAAGCAGTTGAATGAGAAAGACAACCTCAGATAATGGAGGTGATGTGTACCTAGTGTCGACCAGTACACAGTCGAATCAAGATGTTTGGTTTATCGACCCAGGAGCATCATATCATATGGAAGCACATAGAGAATGGTTTTGCGAGTATGAACAATATGATGGCGGTGATGTGTTCTTGGGGGAAAACTCAATAACCAAAATTGTTGGACGAGGAAGAGTTCCACTGATACTGTAGGATGGGAGGAAAAGAACCCTTCTAGGTGTGCTACACATTCTAGGTTTGGAAAGAAACCTGATATCTGTCAACAAGATGAGTGATGCAGGTGTGCATACTATATTGTAGAAGCATATGTGCAATATGGTCAGAGGTGTGATGGTATTAATGAAAGAAGTTCATATTGGAACCCTATACAAACTTTTAAGGAATGTTGACTCGACTGGATGAAACAACATTGTTTATCCTGAAGTCAAATCGACATTGAATTTGACTCAAATAGACTCAACGTTGACTTAACTTGAATCGACTTGGGTTGAGTCTATACAAATCAACTCAACAAGACATAATAAAGTCGACCCGACCATGCTATGGCACGAAAGGATGGGACACATTAGAGAAAAAGGAGTTCGATCTATGCACAACAAAGGTATGGTCGAATTTTTTGGTGAATGTGGTTTAGAATTTGAATTTTGTGAACATTGCATATATGGAAAATAAAGTCAGGTGAGGTTCCCATCTAGAGCGACACAGGAAAATGGGATTCTATAATTGGTGCATAGTGATGTTTTTGGCCCTGTTTCAGTTCCTTCACTTGGTGCATCCCTATATTATGTCTCCTTCATAGATTATTTTTCTAGGAAGACATGGATATATTTATCAAGGAAGAAATCAGAGGTCTTCGATAGATTTAAAGAGTTTAAATCTCTTGTGTAAAACTAGACAGATAAAAATATTAAGGTGCTGAGAACTGACAACGGTGGTGAATTATGTGGAAAAGAATTTGATCAGTTCTATAAGCAGCACACCAAAATACCACACCTTATAACCCACAACAAAAATGGAGTTTTTGAGAGAATGAATAGAACGTTTATGGACAAGGAAAGGAGCATGTTTAGTGGTGCTAGGCTCACACAAGAATTTTGGGCGGAGGCAGTCGACACTGTAAGATATATGGTGAATATGTCTCCTTCATCGGTGCTAATCGACACGGGTCCACATGAGGTATGGTATGGTAAGTATCCTTCATTTTCACATCTCAAAGTATTTGGATGTGATGCATTTGTGCATATTCCCAAGGAAAAGAGGAGCAAGTTGGACAAGAAGGCAATTAGGTGTATTTTCATTGGGTATAAAGATGGAATGAAAGGACATAAGCTCTAAGATCCTTCATCAAGGAAAAAAGTGTATAGTAGAGATGTGGTGATGCAGGAGCATCCGCACCTCGTCATGCGAAGCTGTACTTGGAGAAAAGAAAAGACCGCAGGGTGACGCCAGCATCACGGTTTTAACCATTTTGATGAGCGCCGCCGTTTACATAAAAGCCTCCATATTTAGGCGTACTTGTATACTGAAATAGACCGCGAGCAGATAAGCTCTCGTCCTTGTACAGCAGAAGCACTTATTAGATTTAATGCAGAGAGAGTAGATTTAGTACAGGTAGATAGGATCATTAAGTTTAGATTTGACGATTTATCTTTTGAGAGGGAAAATGGGATAAAGACACTCTCCTTTGTATTATTGAGTAGGTGGTAGAATCAGTATCAGCGGTAGCATTGAGGAGAAGGAAGAAGCACATGCAGAGAGCTGGTGAAAAATTCCCATGTACAGATATTGAGTTAATAGAAGAAATTGATTCAATTATCATGGCTGTGATTATTCTCTGTATACTGTTCACTTTGTGTTGTTGTATGCTTGCTTCTTGTTATGCTTTCATTATTTATACTGCATATGTGATCTCATGGCAGATTAGGAATCTGGGAGAAAGGAGAGAATGAGTTTCGTTYACTCCACTGATTGAACCAGGAAATCCCTGCATAGAGTGCAGAYRAATTCCTCCGCATAGAGTGCGTAGAGAAGGTTCAATAGGAGAGTTCTCRTTCTCGACCGCCAGGAGTTACTAAGTTGAATTCCACCCCATGGATGTGATTACCCTCTGTGCGTTGTTGGGTTTATGCCTTAGCATCTTTGTTTCCGGTTATATTCTTCTTTCATATGCTGTGTATGTGATTATGTGGAAGAATTAGGAGTGGGTGCAGAAGAGAATGAGTTTCAATTGTTTCTCTGCTTAAGCCAGGAGATTCCTGCATCGAGTGCAGTTGAATACCTCCGCATAGAGTGCGTTGAGGAGGCTAAGCTGTTGAACTTTTGTTCTCTTTAACTCAGAGTCGTTTTGAATCAATCGAGCCGTGAAGGTGGGTGCAGGTCGGATTGAAGTCTCTGAAGCAAGTCTGTGAACAGAAAGGCGAAGTGGAAGAACTCTTCAAGAGGAAGAGAATCGACGACTTGAATCGTCGTAGAGAATTGCTGAGGTCGCGACCCGACGTATAGAACAGACGCATCGGGAGTTCACGAGGGAGGATTCTTATTTCTCGTGGGTTGAGATCACGAGGATGCGAAACACGACGTCTCGGAACGTTTGCATGGTGCACGTCGAAAATTGGCGAAGTGGCAAGTGATCGCGGGATATCGGATCTCGGGATTTGGAGGCCCCAAGGTCTGGCCCAGAAGTGACGAGTAAGCGAGATTTCAAGATTCCGAGCCGTGGGCATCTCGGGACTTCGGATCTCGGATATTGGGTAATAAGTGGCAAGGAGTCGCGAGTCGCGATAGTGCGAAGCCCCGACAAATAGAGGTAGGGTCAACGCTGACTGGAAGTATCGGGTCTCGGAACCCGAGAGTCAAATCCTTGAGCACGGGATTCGAGAAGCCGCGAGGACCGATCCTTCGTTATATTATAGTAAGGATTGACGGAGGAAACTGTGGGTAAAGACTTCCCGAGGGAGTTGGAAGAGCATCGACTCTTCGGGCCGCGGGGAAAAAGAAGGTCCTGGTGAAGCGACTGTGCCGCCGAGGGCAGGGGTTGCGTCATGTGGTCTTTAGAAAAGTCAGAGGTAAGTCTAAGCCTGAAGAAATTGTTTATATTGAGAATAATCTTGAGACGATGCGATTTGAATAAGGAAGGAAGAAGTTGATTCAGATGAGTTGACTGAATCAAACAAAGAGGTGGAACAACTGACCCTAGTAGTAAGGAGGTTTGAACGAGTAAGAAAACTAGTTGAAAGGTAAAATCTTTCTGAATTCTGTTCCATGTTCATGTTAACTTCCATTGACGATGAGCCCAAGTCGATCGGTTGGGAAGTCGACTTAACAAAGGAAAAAATATGGAAGGGAACGATTGTTGAAGAGATGGAATCATTGAAAAACAATGATACATGGGACCTATTTAGGTTACCTATTGGAAGAAATCCCATCAGTAGAAAATGAGTATTCAAGAAGAAGATGAATGTTGCAAGACAAGTCGAGAAGTTCAAAGCTCGATTTGCAGTGAAAGGATATTCCAAAGTCGAGGGAGTTGAATTCATTGATATTTTTCCCATGTTGCAAAATTAATTTCCATTAGAGTACTAATGTCTCTAGCTACAACATTCAATATGGAAATAGAATAGATGGATGTAAATACAACGTTCCTACATGGGGACCTGGAAGATAAAATATACATAAAAAAACCTGAAGGATTTGTAGTAAAGGGAAATAAATATTTGGTGTGTAAACTAAAAAGATCTCTTTATGGTCTAAAGTAATCGCCAAGGATGTGGTACCAAAATTTTGATATGTACATCCTTAGTTTGGGATTTGTGACAAGCAAAGTTGATCACTGCATATATTCCAAGGAAGAAGGTAGGAGTTTCATATATGTAGCTTTGTATGTCAATGATATGTTGTTGATTGGAAATAACATGAATGCAATAAAGGAGGTGGATAAGAAGCTATCCTCAAAGTTAGACATGAAGGATCACGAAGTAGCTAACTTCATTCTGGGAATGGAGATTAAGATATATCTAGAAACTATAAATATATATTTGAATTAGATGAAGTATATTGAAATAGTTTGGAAACATTTCAACATGCAGGATTGCAAACCGATTAAGGTGCCAATTCGTGTGAGAGCAAGGCTAATTACTGAGCAATGTCCAAAGGAGAAAGAATAAATAGAGGACATGGCACATGTTCCCTATGCAAGTGTTTTTGGTATTCTAATCTATGTGATGGTATACACTTGAAATAACATTTCCCATGCAATGGGAGTGTTGAGAAGGTACATGTTGACGCCTGGAAAGGAGCACTAGACATATTGCAAGAGAGTATTCAGGTATTTGTGTGGCAATAAGGACTATGCTATATGCTACCAAGGAAAACCTAGAGGTCACAATGGTAAATTGGATGTACATGGATTTTTCAATGCCGAATGGGTTGGAGATATGGATCGATGGAGGTCGACCAACAAATATATCTTCAAGATGTTCAATGGAGAGATAAGATGGATGAGTAATTGATAGGAAATTGTATCCTTGTAAACAAAAGAAGCTGAATACATGGCAGCCACTCATGGAAGCAAAGAAGCAGTATGAATGCAAAGGTTGTGTTCATAAATCGGGTTTGAGCAAATATCTATGAAGATAAGTTGTGATAGTCAAAGTGAAATATTTATGGAAAAGAACCCTGCTTATCATTCGAAGACTAAACAAATTGATGTACAATACCATTTTGTGAGAGACATGGTGGAAAGAAACAAAGTGTTTTTAGAGAAAGTAGACATGTTGGAAAACATAACAGACTCTTTGATCAATTCTATGAGTGTTTTGAAATTATCTTGGTGCAAAGAGGCAATGAGCATTGTTTCCCTAGGTCTATGATTGAAAGTTTAGGAATCTCCTGGTTTTAGCAAAGAATACAACAAGTGGGAGAATGTTGGGTTGTTATATTTTTTGTAGTGAAAGTCAAGGTGGATCAAAAGCAGTTCGAAGTCGAGGTGGACAGAAAATAATTTGAAGGTTGATGTTAGTGAACTAGGTAAAGTTGATGTAGAAAATATTGATGGAAAGTCGATTGACAAAGAGGTCAAAGTGTAGGCACAAGAGTACTGACAGAATATCGAATGAAGGTCGACTGTAATAGAATCTTGAGATTCACGGTATTTGTAGCCAATGATCTGCATGGATCTGTAACCATTTTTGGGTTCCATTTATTTAGGGTTTTTCATTTTGTAAAGTCTATAAATAGGCATGTTGTAATTTTGTAAAAGCTAATCGTGAGATAGCAAATCTTTAGAGAAATTTTTAGATGTAGGTTTTTGGTCATGCATATGTAAGATGAATTGGCTACAGGGTTGTTCTTGTGTAAGGAATAGGGTATGATGTCAATTGTGTCTTAGGTGTGGACCAAGGTTAGACATGTAAACTTTTATTTAGATTGAAAAATACAACAAGAAAGTAGAATGCTCAAGGAATGTTGGTTTTCCTGGTTTTGGTTTCCAGGGTAAAATATCTGTGTATTATGTGTTTTCTTTGTCATCTACGTTCTTGATTAAATTATTCCTCTCTTATGTTAGGCTTAGTGTGTAAGTGTGTTTCATTTCCTGACACTTTGGTGCCATCTATTGAATATGTGTGTGGATTTTTCATTTTGAGATTCTAGGAGATGAATATGATCAATAACCACTCTAAGATTCTATGGCGTTGGGATCTCAGGATGTACGTGCTCAGTCTTACAAATTTGTGAGTAATCTTTGTCTAGGGAAGATAATACTTGGACGTGACTGGCGAGAGTGGATTCATACCGAGCCTCATTTTTTGTGTATGCAAGAACCTCAACAAGGTGAAGGTCTTGGAGGTCTTACTGGGAAACTTCAATTTCTTTTCGCACACTCAATTCCTGCTGCAACTAGGACCTAGTGTTCACATGGATTGAGAGTTGTTGGTCAATATGAATGCGTATATGGGCATTCCCATGGGTGAGAGTTTGGTTTTTATCCCCAAGATCATAGAGCATGTCAGTGAATACAATTTGTAGCTCGATATTAGGGATCTATGAAAGGTCAAGTTCTATCTTGGCAGAGTGAGAGGGGACCATGGTGAGTGGAATGACACTGATAATTTTTCTTAGGCTCATTCGCAAAGCATCAATGTATTGGAGTTCTGACGATGAATATTTCAGTGGTGAGGTTAAATCAAGTTGTTGACAGAGGGTGTCAAACTTGCTCACCATATCAATCTAGAATGCTTTCTTTCTAGCCAATTGAGCAAGAAGACACTTCATCAATTTGGCTATGCATTAGCTAGCCCGTAGTGTTGGAAACAAGACCTCTAAATACTTCGTGGTAGTCTTCTGTAAAAATATTCGTTAACCTTAATCAGATCGGACCTTCAGCTAGATGAAAGGTGCTAGGACCTCTTTGTTGATTGGATTCACAAGTGGAATTCCCTTCAAAAGTAAATGAGAGAGGGATTCATGAGGTGACCCCATCAAAATTCTATATTTTCAAGGCACATCATCCCTTTGCATTCCCTTTTGCATTCATGGTGCATGGCCACCATCATTTATTGTCAAACGTGCGTAATCTCTAGGAGGGATCTTAACATTTATTTCTAGTTACAATCTCAATAGGTTATCCCCTAGGTACCATACAACTAATATGTCTCTTTTTATGGAATGAAAATATTTTGGCCTTCGTATTTTAATTTTCATAGTGATGTCTCCATACAATCATGAGTCTTATTCTATGAGGTTTTCATGCATGTTCCTACACACCCCTAAATTAGTTCAAATTTGTTAATTGGTCACACCAACCTCTGGAGGGTCATGGTAATTCTTCACATGTGTCAAACCGATCATTTTTTTCCACTGAGGAATTGAACTTGACCCATCTAGATCTGGTGGCATCCATTGAACAACCATGAATTACTTACTCCTATGAAAATCATATGTTTTTTCAATGGGGTTTATGGGGGTTGAACGAGTGAACATTATTTCTATTTCAACATAGGGAATATCCATATCCATCCTACATGCACATGAATCCCTTTCTTTCCCAGTAGAGAATTGAGGAACCAGTGGGATATAGTGATTTGTTGGTAGTGCATGTTGGGCCTTTAGATATCGGTTTCACACCTCACATCGATGATTGGATACCCATCATCTTTCAAAAGAACAAATATATTGATGGATGTCCACCCATGGCCTGAAACTTTCTCTTATTGGACCCTCCACAACTGCCCATTCTCGAAAATGTTCTCAATGTGCATCCCACCATTGTGTGGGTATTCTTATTAACACTGTATCGAGGGAAAGGACCTGTTATTATTCGAGGATGTGTTGCATTCAGGTAATAAATGCATCCACCAGATTCGACCCATAGAATGGGTAGGACCCAAATTCTTCTTCACCCACTCTGGTGGTAATACCCATGCATATCCTTGTCGAGAATTCATAAATATTGTTCTGCCACCTCTCCATGGCATCTTCTAAAACAATTTCATAGGAATTCACACTCCTCCAACTCAGTTCCCCATCTATTGTGGGATTGCCATCATCTTCCCTATGCCCCGTGATATTGTATATATTCTCAATAACCAAGCTCTATGTATCCTCTTCTACTGACCCATTGTACATCTCCCCTTCATTAGGATCCAAGGGTGTGATCACATGCAGGGTGTGCATCTCAAACGACATCTACCTCTTCTTCATATTCGACACAACATTGTTATCGAAGGCCCAATCAATTCCAAGTAAGGGAGGCTAGGGATTAAAATCATCTATAATTTATATCGCTTCAAAATCATCCTTCATCTTCACCCCTTCTATGTTCACTTTGAATTTATATAATTGACCTATAGGGTAGATCCTATACTAATTTTCCAACAATAGTTGAATGGGAGACCACACCAATTTTGGTTTACCCATCAATTCCCATGAATTCTTTGGCCAGATGTTCACGTTAGAACCTAGATCAACATTACCCCATCCATTTCTTAACTACTAAGTTCAACTATCATCTTGAACCCTCTTTCTCTGCTCTTTTTCTTACTAACTTGGCACAAATCCCTTTCTGGTAGGAGTGCTAATATATATCTCTCCATCCCTTATTGCCCCATGCAAGTTGTTAAAATCTACATCAACTTTCACGCAACATTAGGATCTTTTAACAATCTTAAATGACAACGTAAGAAGTTGTTTACTTGGTCCTCAATTTCTATTTGTTGAACCGAGTCGCATAATGCTTCTTCACACGTCGTGTGCTCCAAATTCTCATGTACATGTTCCTCTATTTATATTTTTTCAATGCATCACAACTCCTCTTGAATGCGCTTTTCTTCCAATGAATTCTATGTTACATGTTGTATTTCACACAAGCTTCCTCCAAATATCTCTATGTGGCACACTGCAATTCTTCACGGGTGCGAGCCTCTTCTAGTGACCTTTGCTTCACTCATTATACTTCTTCACGGATCTAGGCCACCTCAAGCAACCTTTTTGTCGTGCATTCCATCTCTTCTCATGCTATTTCTTCCTCTATGGCTCTCTACGTGTTGCACATAAATAGATTTTCATGAGTGGCATAAAAATTAGGAGGGGACCACATCGCCTTTATTATATTCCCCTTCGGCCTTTGACCCAAGATATTACCATGATTGAAGTCCATTCTTGTCTTTTCTTTACCTCAAGTTATCACTCACACATCAACTGCATCATCCTTTTTCTTTTTCTCGTGTGGTTCTGCAATCACCATGTTGTGATGTGCCTTCTTTTCTTCCCATTTATTCAATAAGTCGAGAAAATCCTTTGTAACATGATTGGGTTGTAATAATACCCACATTGATCTGAAAATGAGAAGACTTGTATCTTTTAAAATATTTGCAAGTGTTAATTATGTGTGCTTGGGAAAAAGGATCAATTTGCAAACACATAAACTAGAGATTTTTCACACTTAAGATGCACATAATAACCAAAAATAACAACCATCAAAGTAAACACATAACACAACAAATGATAAAGGAGTTCACCCCTCTCTTGGGCTACATCTCTTGGTCCAGCTTCCAATGGATCTTTTTAATTATTTTCTCAAAGTGTTAAAAAAAATGTTTTACAATGCTCAAAATGCCAAATAGATGGCTCCACTGGCTCTAGAACATCCAAAAACCCCTAGCTGGGCTCTTTTTACACCTGATTTGGCCAAAAAAAGAAGAAGATATCCTCATGGAAAATTTCCCCTTCAAGCTTGTTGTCTCTGGTTCTCCAATTCCCACCTATGTGTGACTAACCTGGCTCCCGCAATGTTACTAGGCCAAAAACCTGACACATTGCATTGTTTCAAGAAATGGGGTGAACTTTCGACTAGTTATATACCTAACGCCTTTTTCGGTGGAGGTGTTGGTTGCATGGGGGCAATATGGCCACGTCCTAGCGCCTATTTCTGACCCCCATCAGATAGTGGTTTGAAAGTCCCACGCCAAAAGTTCTATGGAATGACCATATGGTCAAGTCCCTACAACTTATGGGCTTAACACGATGATTAACCCATTCCTCTGTGCCATTGGTTATATGCAAAGGTCATATGTCAAGGAATAAGGGTTGGGGCCTAGCCCCGACCCTTTCAACAGTCGTTTGAACCTTAATGCAATATTGAGTAATAATGGGTGACTATATGGTTAAGTAACACTCATAGGTGGGCTGGTAGCCTAGCCTACGATAGAGCTATGCCACTTTCTTCTGGAGGTCGGGGGTTTGACCCCTGCGAACTGGCACACATTTTTATACACAAGAGAGGTTCTACGTGGAAACCCATGACTGGGCCACATGGAACCATACCACTTTCCACCTAAGCACCATGTGTTAGCACCTTAATGGTCCATATACATGCCAAAAGATCTACCCAATCATCCTGCCAAATTAGCATCGTTTCACAGTGGCCAGTCCACGTCACCTTCCACCTGTGGGGTCGTACCATGCCACGACATCACTATATAGACTGTATAGTCAACAAAATTTTGCATGTTTGGAAAAATGGACAGAACATGATATCTCACTCATACGACGTTCGTTTGAACCTATTCAAGTTGTGTTGGGATCGTGAGGAGGAGGCCTACGCACGTGCCCATTTTGAAGCAATTCCTAGCACTTTGATGTTTGAGAAAATTTTGATCCCCTAGATCACTCCTCCCCATTGGGAAGATTTTGGACCTCCAAAAGACTACTTTCATTCTATCTAAAGATGAGGGTATAGTTCTCTCACCTTTCCAACCTCAATCCATTTGGCCTTGTTTGGATTTGTGCCTTTAAGACCAACTCAAAGGTATTCCACATTCCCTTGTTTTGAAGTTCTCATCCTCTTGTCAAGGATTTTTTCTTCATGTAGTACTGAAAGATATTCTGGCGAGAAATCATCCATAGAAGGAATTAGAACATGTTCTACTTGATCATCAATCAAAGGAGGCTCATACAATATCAAATTCTCAACATTCACAATTGCATACAATTGCACATGAGGAGGAAAATCCAAATGGAAGGCATTGTTACCAATCTTTTCAAGAATCTTGAAAGGTCCATATCTAATTGGTTTCAATTTTTTACCTTCTCCTTTAAGCCTCTCTTTGCTAATGTAAAGCCAAACTTCATCTCCAACTTGGAAAATGTGATCAACACGATGCTTGTCATGTCTTGTCTTGTACTTGGATTGGATCTTTTCCAACTATTCTTGTACCATTTGATGCACCAACTGAATTTGTTCAATGAACTTATTTTCCCTATCAATGTCATATTGACCATCAATAACAATATCTTTCCCAAAGATAACATCTAAAGGAGATTTGGGAAAATAAATAAAACATGCTTCAGATGGAGATGTTTGAGTTGAAGAGTGCTTAGCCCAGTTGTAAGCATGTTGAATGTAGTGTAGTTTCTCATCCCAAAGATTAGGATGCTTGCTGCAATAACCACAAAGAAGATTCCCTACTGTCCTATTAACCACTTTTGTTTGACCATCAGTTTGTGGACGAAAAGTTGTGCTCTTTTTCAGCTTGGTGTCCATGAGTGCCCATAAACTTGACCAAAAGTTCCCAATAAATTGAGAATCTTGATCAGAAATAATGGATTTAGGCAACCTAAAATGTACCCAAACATACTAAAATAACATATGTGTCGTTTTCTCAGTTGTAACCTACTTCTAACAAGGCATCACAATACACAGTTTGCTGAAACGGTCAACCAAAACATAAAGATAATCATGATTTTTTTCACGTAATTAGACCTCCTACAAAGTCCATGGAAATGATTTCCCAAGGATGAGAAGGAACCGAAAGTGGAGTATACAGACCCAACTTTCAATTGCTAGGCTTGCTTGTAGCACATAAAGAACACCCTCTTACATATCTTGTGTTGGAACACATATATATTTCTAAACTTTTAGATTTTAAATAGATTTCATTCCCAGTTAAAATAAGAATAAAGCACATTTGATTCTCACCTTTGATGAAATATTCCATCTAATCAAACGATCCTAATCTCTTCGAAGTTATGGAGCCACCTACTCGTTAAAGAGTCAAATCACTAAAGACCGCATTCAGAGTTTCAAGCTTCGGAGTTTCGCGATTCATGCATTTTGCTATGTCGCACCTTCAAAATCCTGATACGCGAAAAGCATTCGACAAATCCTAGTCACCATACACGTATACCTTCCTAATTTTTAACACCTCACTAAGGGTAGTGACCTGTTGAAAATCCAATAAAGTTGTTTTGCCAATGCTTGAAGCGTGTAAATGCCAAAAAGATAAACCCTATTAAAATAAGTTAATCTCAATTAACAGTTAATTAATAACTTCGCACATTCGGAGTTCGGATATTCACCATCCATTGCATTCTAATATCACGAAGTACGAAACCACAAAATACTTCAAGTTAAAAATGATTATTTAAGGGATTAAACATGATTAAAGTTAATTAATCACTTTGTGATTTCGTGTTTTAGGGATCCTGTCTTGAGCTACTATCAAAATCCCGAACTCTGAAAATCCGAAAACACTTAACAATAAACACGATTAACTAACGGGTAAAACAAGATTATATTGTGATTAATTGTTCGCTGAATCGTAGCTCAGGTAAATTCAAATTTTATTTATCTAACCTCATGATCGCCAACCACAAAACATTAATGGAAATTAATAATGGATCTACGACAATGATTTCAAATAAGATCGCAGATCGTCGCCTAAATATTTTCACTAAGGAAATTAAATACATCGTCATTGAAGGTATTCATAAAATCAATACGCTTGAGGTGAATAATAATATTGGAGTTTGAATTCTAATCTGTATTCCTCACAGAAAAATAGGTTTTACCAAGCTAAGAAATTTACGTGTTTCCCTATGAAAGGTAGCATAGTTCTAAATTTACTACTATCATGGCTCCACGGAAAATGGATAAAGCAACTAGTGAAAGCTCGAGCCAGAACATAGATGTCCTCTTGGACACATCACCGAGAGCTATACATATCATGAAAACCTAGATGTAGGTATTTGATATCCTACAATATGAGATGATTAACTATACAGAAGAGTCAGGCTATGAGGTGACCGAAACTCAGGCGGCGAAGCTCAAATACATAGCTCAATTAGAGCTGCATAAAGTAGCCATGTGGTCAAGGCTCCTGCCGTATAACAACCTGATAGGCTGGGCCCTGGAGAACGTGACATCTCAACCAGGAGCATCCATAATTCACATAAAGTTGTTGTTGGGTCTTTTCGACCAGAACATATACAGGTGATGTACAAATTATCCCCATATTTCAAATACAGTTATAATGATTTTTTTTTAAAAGAGTTCGATGAGGAAGAGTGCACACAAGGTGGAAATAATTACCCTGACTTAATCAAGAACTGATGGGAATGCCCTGAGAAATTTAGAGTAGACACCCACGGCATATATGCCACTGCATCATTAGACGCTCATATGAAGTATGTGTCAATGATGCTATGAATAATTTTCAGGAAAGAAAACTCTTCTCACTTCCTATTGTCATGGGTACCGATCATGCATGAAGTTGCAAAAGGTTTTTCTTTCAATTGGGCCAAGATATTATTAGACATTTTGGCCAAGGAAATCATAGAATATCAGTCGTCAAAAGCCAAAGGGAAACCTATCCCTTTCTATATGTTGGCATACATTATGGATGCCATTTTTTTTATGACGACGTTTCCTTTGATGAGTTGGAGCTGGACTCCAACCAACGTTGAGCCCATACATTTCTATCATTCCAAGATGTGGGAGGATAAAGAAAAATATTTCTTCTATGAAATCTGCAACTATGTGGTGGTGCCGATGCATATCGCTCTCTACGGTTGCCCACCTCCCAGGATTTCATACAAGATCATGACCAACCTGGGGGAGATAGAGGACTGGTTCATTGAGGAGCATTTCTCCTACATCAGGGTTTTCGAGTGTTCAGTCCCCCCACATGCTTTACCAAATTTTCTACCAGATCGATTGGTGTGCCGAGAGATAGCCTATCAAACTATAACAGGGGGAATAAAAAAATAATTAAAAGTGACACAAAAAAAGGTATGGTCGAGCTTCCCTTTAGAAGTTGGTATGTTCTCATTGTTTGATTTCGGCCACTCGAAAGTGGGGGCCGCAGCCTTAGAAGGCATTAAGTTGTTTGATATTGAGTTCAAGAAGAATGATTCCCATAAGATCGTGTTAAACCACCTAGCTCTATATAATTTAAAGAGATACGAGCATGAGGATTTCCCACAGGATGAAATATTCCAGGGAGTAAGGTCATATGAGGAGGTGTTGAGAAGAGTCCAAACTCTGACTCCAGAGAAATTAACCGAGTTCTACAATTTCCAAAAACACAGAAGAAACATTTTGCCTAAAGTTTTACAGGGAGAAACCCAGACACCTCCATCTACACAAGAAGTTGTGACTCAGGGTTTAGAAACAAGAAGTTCTAGTGGATAAGACACTTAGGAGAATATGAAGAAAGTTGAAGTTTTAACTCAGAGGGTGGATACTGCATCATCAAATCCACCTTGTGGTCAAATGAAGGCTCAAATTGAAGCTTGGTTAAAAAAGGGACAAGAAACACTACCATCCACACCAAATAAATCGACTAATAACACAACAAGGAAACAACCATCCATTGAGATAGGTAGCCCTATCAAATTGGTAACGCCTTTACAGTCTAGTTAGGGGAATCCAAATGCTGAAGTCCTATTTATATAATATCTTACTCCAATTACAGCTAAAGAAATGCCTCCTTCCGACTTCTTTTTCAACAAGAAGAGGAGGGCTATAGTTAAAAGAGAAACACATCAAAAGGATGGTGCAGCAGTAAAAAGGCAGAGGATGATGTATGATGGACATGGCTTATGTGAGACAAATTTCACTTTAGAAATGGCAAGCTCATTGGGATCTTTTGCCACGAGAAATCAATTTTAAGTGGGGAGCCTAGTGGAAGAATTGAAGAAAAGAGATTAGTTGGTAAGGAAGTTGCAAAGCTAGATGAAGGCCACATAACAAGAGTTATAAGATGAGATGAATAAGGGTTTTGAAAAAATCAGAGCCTGTGATAGACAAGAAATTCAACAACTCAAAGCCAGTCTTGATGAAATGCATAAAAATTCATAGGCTAATAGAGAATTGGCCATTCAATAGGGAGAGTTGGTCAAACAATTGTAGGCTAAAATATGTTTATGAATGCAGTTATAGGAGACATCCTCCAACTTACAAACCTGTGAGATGTGGAATATAACATCTATGTGAAGTCTTACTCCCAACTTACAAACCTGAGAGAAAGCCCCTAATAAAGGGTTCGTGGTTCCAGCCTGGGATAGGGGCTAGGAATGTATATGGATTCCTCCATGACATGAGAGAGAATAACTCCAGATGATCATACAATGGAAAAGAGATCTGTTGATTTAGGACGTGCCTGTGGTTGAGCACATGGTGAATGTGGGAAATCCCAAAAAAGCATTGGGCACATTGTCATAAGAATAAGAAAAAATATGATGTGATGGCCTCCTCTGAATAACAACAGAGTTGATGTGAAGACTTCAGATGATCCTCCTATTGGTGGAAGTTGGAAATAAAATCTGTAGAGAAGACGTGCCTATGGATGAGCATAAATGCATGTGTGAGGACCTAGCTCATTTGTGTAATGGAGTGACTCAGGTCTATGGCATCCCTATGGATGTAGCCCCTAGTGGATGAGAACTAGTGAGTGTATCAGATCATTTGCTATATATTATTCAAGAGTCATACCTACCTGAAACCCTAATTATTATGTAAAGGGTACAGGTCAGCCATATGTTAATATGATTAATATAAAGAAGACAATTAATAATGAAAATATTAATTATAATAATAAATATAATAATAAAGTGTATTTGACTTATAGAGGTTGGCCCTTTTGTGCCAATAAGACGCCCTTGCTAAATTAGTGTTGAGTCTCCATTTTAACTCTTCTAATACCCTCTATTACTCCCTATCCGAGCCTATTTTACCTATCTTATGAGTATAACATTGATTGTTACCTCCATAGATACAATTAATGACCTTGTTCATGTGCATAGAGAGGTAATGTATGATTAAGGCATATTTTGTTTAATTTTCTTGAGTTAATTCAATTAAAATGCTTGATTTTGTATAATCCCAATTGTTTTACTCCTAAGAAGTCTATTTTGGTACCTCAACATCAATGCGGTACCAACAGACCCGCACAACAATGATCTGGTACCAACATAATTGATCTGGTACTGCCCTGCGCTATTCTGGTACCAAACAACTATGCCTATTTCGATACTAGTGTGATTGTGCTATTCCAGTACAAAAAAACTGTGCCTGTTATGGTACCAGTGCGACTATGCTATTCCAGTACCAAACGACTGTGTGTATTCCGGTAGCAATTGTTATTTCTAGAAATCGTTTGTTGGACAAATCTGTTGTTGAAGATTTCGAGAGGGTAGTTGGACTGAAGCTTCCAAATCATTTTTCAAGATCACGATAGACTTCATCACTCATGCACTTTGTGTCATGAGGATGAAGTCCATTCCTAAAGATACGATATGAATTTCCAATTATAATATTTTAAAAATAGTTTGATGCTTATCCTTAGATCTGGATCGTATCAACTCACCTTCTTTATAAGGGATGTTGTATAGGAGATATGATACAGAGGTGTACATATTGATGTAATGAAGTAGTAGTAAGAACCAAATGATGCATATTTTTTTGACGTACAATATAATGAGCTGCTGATTCAATTTACAAGCTGAAGAAATACAAACAATATGTTGTGCAATTTATGGGTATGATTAGAGCATCTTAGCCTGTTATCTTTTTAGAGCTTCCATGTTCGAATCGGGAAGGGCCCACCATTATGATATGGTAATCTTAATGTAAAATATAGTTCAACTTTATATTCTTGTACATGTTTGTTTTATTCCAGCACTCAATTGTATGTATCTTGCACCTGTTATTTTGATTTCTTGTTTGAATTAAAATATGAATTCATAAAATGTACCTATTGTGTTGGATCTATATAATTGTTATAAATTTTGAGTAAATTGTGAATGGGATTGTATTAGTGTAATTTTTATAAGTATGGTGCACCATATCTGGAGTAATTTTATTTAGTTTCATAAACAGTGATTTGTGTTGAGATAGTTGTAGAGATTTATAAAAGTTTGCATTCCTGAAATTGTGTTCTTTATAGAGACTTTCGTAATTTACTTTGAAATTTCAAGTGTGTTAATACAATAAGAATTAAGAGCCCATCATTCACCCTACATGGAATATGATATGGAGAATCTTAATACACCTAATGTTTCCTGTATAGGAACAAAGAGGTTTTTCCAGAATTGATTAAGTTATGAATGATTTCCTTTTAAATGTTGTGTGCAGAAAGTTGATTACTTCTTTTGATTGCTACAAGAAATAAGATCTTAAGTTCATATCTCTAGTTCATAAGCCTCTAATGAACATACTTGTCACCGAATAAAGAACCTTTTGCTTGAGAAGTTTTATTATCAGTTTTCTCTTCTAAGTTTGAAACCGAGTGTTAATTTTTGATTGGTTTAGTTGCTACAAGGGACAGATTCAAAGTCCATATCTTTATTTCATGAGCCTGTAAATGGATAGATTCATTACTTGAGAAAGAAACTTTATATCACATGCTTGTTGGATTCAGTTCATGAGTTTTGTTTTCTGATTTTTAAGCTGTGTGAGGAAGATAGATTAAAAAGTTGTAAAACAGAGTATTGGTGTTGATACTCATCATACATAGAACCTATCTATTATCGGCACATATAGTGCATCAACTCTACTGATTACGAATTCCGGTTGATAATTTATATTTGGTAATATATTATGCAAATAATTGCACCAACATTTTGGCATCATTGTCGGGGTGTTGTAAATGGTAATAGGTAGTATTTGAATCAGATTGCTTTAGTGGTTTTGGATTGGTTTTATGGATGACCTAAGGGTGGAGAGAAGATGCTAATATGTGCGAGAAGATCCCACACATCCACTTTGGTGGGGTTGCTCCAAAGTTAGGTTTTCCTCTTTTCTTTTGATGCAAGTGTGTTTTTGTTTATGAGAATTTAGTTTTATTTATCATGAGATAACTTGTGCGAACCGATAACCTGGTGACAAAAGGATCCCAGTAATGCAAGGAGTTCAATCTTGGTGTGTTTTGTTTTTGGAAATAGTTTTAAAATTCAGATCTTTAAATGATAAATCATGTTTGTGGTGTTGTAAGAACCCCCCGAGTACTAATCTGTGTTGCGAAACAGGTATCATCAACCATCTAGAGTAACTCAAGAATGATCAAGAGCTTGAAGAATGTTCCTCCAAGAAATTTCTCGCATTCTGGAAGCATCTGGGATATCCACCTCTCAAGAAGAGCATATCTTAACAATAGTCAAGAATCTAGTTGTCTCTCCACAGGAAGATTTAGAAATCCCGTCAGATTCCTCTTCTCAATTTGTTGAAGGGAATAAAGAATCATGGATAGAATTCAATGGAGAGGAACCAGTGGAACCTGAGATTGAGGATTCCTTATAATGCCTCTCAGCAGATCCTATATGTACTCCAAATACCAATCATTTTGAAGAGGATAATCTGCATAGCATGGTAGAGGAGGACATTCAATGCGACCTAAACAAAGAAGAGAAACAAAAATATAGCGATCCTATTGAAATATGGTTTCAATTAGTTATTAGGTCACACCACTCTTTTATTTTTCAATATTGCTTGATCTCTTCATCAAAGCGGCTGGTCCTTCATACTCCGGTATGTATTAAAATTTATCTTTTAAACCTAAGTATGGATATATTTCTAACCCTGTTACACATATGGCTTCACTGGAAGTATTCGTATACTTGAAGGACATTTTATTTTGTTCAACTAGAGTAGGATAGTAAATAAATAAATAAATGTTTCAATGCAACATATCTTTCATATTTTTTCATAGATGGGAATGTCAAAAGCTAATAAATAAATCGGTTTAAGATTTTTTTTGTACCTATAGTAGTTTTCTTTCTAAAAGTTATGATAATGTTTTTTGGAATCTTATGAGAAGGGAATCTCTTCATCCTCTGAATGCACACATAATACCGAAAGGGTTTCAAAATTGGAGAAGGAATCCCTGTCAACATAAGATAACACTTAAAGGAGTGCTTCATGACCTATTTCTTCAAAATTCTTCTTTTTCCTTAAGTTGTTAAAAATAATGCATTCAGGCTTTATCATTACCTATCTATTTTAAGACAATTATTTCACGAGGATGATCAATTCTAGTGATCTTTTTAATAGAAGTTGAAACTAAATGCTAATTCCAAACCATTTTATTCATAGCTAATAATTCAACTTTTGACATTTTCCCTAAATTTTTTGTTTTTAAGTATGAATAAAAATCCAGTTTTAATTAGTTCTATTGGTTTGTTTTTAGCAGGTGTTCACAACTCTTTGAGAAAGCCTTTTTAGCATATCACATTTTTTGCATGAGGCCATGGAAAACATTAGGCATGGGGGAGTGGTTGTTGAAACCTTCATATTCTTTTTCAACTTCCATCAGCGAGGCCAATTCAACATGTTCAGTGCTGGGATTTGATAGTCATTTCTAGAATTCCGGTACTATTCTATTCTGGTAATGCAAAATTGCCTTCATCTGGTACTGCAAACAATGTTTGCTTCTGCATTCATCTAGTACCAAAGGATAAATTTTGCGTTCATCCGGTACTGAACAACATTCCTGTGCTCATCTGCTATTGTGCTCATCCGGTATTGATGGTCACTTGTGTGCTCATGCAGTACCAAAGGAGGAGTTCTGTGCTATTATGGTACTGAAACACAACTCTGCGCTATTCCGGTACTGAAGCACAACCCTGCATCCATCCAGTACTCAAGTGACCCGGTACTGGTAATAAGGTGTTGGTAGATCTAATCATATATTCAGGTTTTGTTGGTTGATTGAAGTACTAGGACATATAAATTCAACATTTTTCATTTTACTAAAGGAATTAGACTAATTATGCAGTAAACATATGGTTACTCTCAATTGTTGCATGCTCCCTACCATGAAATTTTGCAAGCCCTCGTATACATCTCCTTGTATATTATCACTGAATTCCTTTGTGAAGTGGTTGTTGCCATGAATGAGAAAAAATCATCCATTATGTCACTTTGTTGCAATACTATCTGTTCCATTACTGCATAAACCTACTCCATTACTTATCTGGCACTGATGCCAAAGTGATATGATCTTTGTGATGTGATTAACATTGTTTTCACTTTAGGTAATTGGAGGTATGGGCTAATCTTCATGTTCTTTCTATCAAGGATATTTTAAGTCTTGTGTTGAATTATTTTTACTCTCATGTGCATCTTCCTCCTACATTTCTATGCTCAACCGTAAATGAATCATCCTTGCTCTCCCTTTAGGAAGATATTTTTCACATTTAGCTCTATATGATAATGGGTGCACTTGTCTTATTACCTCATTATTTTGAAGAAGTGATTGCTAATTGAAATATCCATTGAAAATTGGTGACACCATTATTTATAATACTAACCTAGTTGATTCAACAAGTTCTTATCCAAGTTTATCTTTACAAGTTTTTCTTTGAAGGTATTGATGAAAACCTCATGTGGTGGACCGCCCTTGCAAAACCAAAATGAACTTTCATGCGAACACTAATAGGATTAACTAGAGGGACCTCTTAGTGATTATTCGAGATGTTCCATTATACATTGAATATATGATATTTAAGTTGAATGTGGATGATGCCACCCTTGGGATAATTGCAAACAATTAATTATGTGCCTAATAAATCTAAAACACTCTCGTACCACCTGCCTTCCTTATACTCTAAAATTGTATATGAACAATATACATCATTCTAAATATTTTGAGTAATATAATAAAAAGGAAGTATCAGGAAGTACAAGTAAACCCGTCGGGGTACTGAAAAGGCCTACTAGCAGCGGGGCCATGCTTGTATGGTACTAAGGTAAACCCACCGGGGTACTGAACAGGCCCGCTGGTAGTGAGGCTATGTCGGGTAAAGGGAGTTGAAAAACATAAAGTGACACACATAAAAAAACACAAAAACCCTTGGGTCTCATTCTGAAGCAATCACTATCAAATCAAGGCTAGGAGATGACCTTTATATCTCTCGGATGATGTTCTTAAGAACCTTGAAGTATCCACTTTAGATTTCTATCTTTAAAAAAATAGGTTTCCACAAGAAGTGGGACCCTCAGTATGTGTAATTCACCTTACCTAAGAAAGAAGAGCTTCATCTCTAAAAACTTGGATAAGAAACAAGTTAATCATCTTGGGATGTATTCCTTTATGTGTTCCTCTCTTCAAATGATGTCTAAACTATGCTTATATTACTTTTGTTTTAAAGGTAATCTAGTCAGGGGGGGCTATTAGTCAAATTCATTATGAAAACTCTTGGCCACTATCCTATAATCGTATTAGAGTCACATCCAACCCCTTTCTCCTAACTTTGATCGAAAACAATTTGGATAAGAATTAACGTCAAATCACTAACATATCTAATCTACTACTCATGACTCCACTTTTCCATCATAACTACATTTCCATGAGTAAGAATGTGAAGCATAGGTCAGGACGTTTATATGTATGACAAGAACTTAAGGAGATAAAGAAAGGTGAAACTTCAGGGAATGCTTGATCGAGTGAAGAGTATCATCAATTTTGAAATTTTGAAGATCGTTGTTGCATGAGGACATGCAATGACTTAAGCATGGGGGAATGTTGAGTCTCCATTTTGACACTTATAATACCCTCTATTACTCCCTATCCGAGCCTATTTTACCTATGTTATGAGTATAACATTGATCATTACCTCCATAGATACAATTAATGACCTTGTTCATGTGCATAGAGAGGTAATGTATGATTAAGGCATATTTTGTTTAATTTTCTTGAGTTAATTCAATTAAAATGCTTGATTTTTTATAATCCCAATTGTTTTACTCCTAAGAAGTCTATTTTAGTACCTCAACATCGATCTGGTACCAACAGACCCGCACAACAGTGATCCAGTACCAACAGAATTGATCTGGTACTGCCCTGAGGTATTCTGGTACCAAACAATTGTGCCTATTCCAGTACCAGTGTGACTGTGCTATTATAGTACCAAAAAAATACGCCTATTTTGGTACCAGTGTGACTATTCCATTCCGGTACCAAACAACTGTGTGTATTCCAGTTTCAATTGCTATTTCTAGAAATCGTTTGTTGGACGAATCTATTGTTGAAGATTTCAAGAGTGCAGTTGGACTGAAGCTTCCAAATTAGTTTTCAAGATCATGATAGACTTCATCACTCATGCACTTCATGTCATGAGGATGAAGTCCATTCCTAAAGATACAATATGAATTTCCAATTATAATGTTTTAAAAATAGTTTGATGCTTATCCTTAGATCTGGATCGTATCAACTCACCTTCTTTATAAGGGATGTTGTATAGGAGTTACAATACATAGGTGTACGTATTGATGTAATGAAGCAGTAGTAAGAACCAAATGATGCATATTGTTTTGACGTACAATATAATGAGTTGTTGATTCAATTTACAAGCTGAAGAAATACAAACGATCTGTTGTGCAATTTCTGGGTATGATTAGAGCGTCTTAGCCTGTTATCTTTTTAGAGATTCCATGTTCGAATTGGGAAGGGCCTACCATTTTGATATGGTAAGCTTAATGTAAAATATATTTCATCTTTATATTCCTATACATGTTTGTTTTATTCCAGCACTCAATTGTGTGTATCTTGCACCTGTTATTTTGATTTTTTGTTTGAATTAAAATATGAATTCATAAAATGTACCTATTGTGTTGGATCTATATAATTGTTATATCTTTTGAGTAAATTGTGAATGGGATTGTATTAGTGTAATTTTTATAAGTATGGGGCACCATATCTTGAGTAATTTTACTTTGTTTTATAAACAATAATTTGTGTTGAGATAGTTGTAGAGATTTATAAAAGTTTGCATTCCTGAAATTGTGTTCTTTATAGAGACTTTCAGAATTTTCTTTGAAATTTCAAGTGTGTTAATACAAGAACAATTAACATCCCATCATTCACCCTACATGGACTATTAAATGGATAATCTTAATACACCTAATGTTTCCTGTATAGGAACAAAGAGGTTTTTCTAGAATTGATTAAGTTATGAATGATTTCCTTTTAAATGTTGTGTGCAAAAAGTTGATTACTGCTTTTGATTGCTATAGGAAACAAGATCTGAAGTTCATATCTCTAATTCATAAGCCTCTAATGAATAGACTTGTCACCGAATAAAGAACCTTTTTTTTGATTGCTTGCTTGAGAAGTTTTATTATCATTTTTCTCTTTTAAGTTTGAAACATAGTGTTAATTGTTGATTGGTTTAGTTGCTACAAGGGATAGATTCGAAGTCGATCTTTTTATTTCATGAGCCTATAAATTGATAGATTCATTACTTGAGCAAGAACCTTTATATCACATGCTTGTTGGATTCGGTTTATGAGTTTTGTTTTCTGATTTTTAAGCTGTGTGAGGAAGATAGATTAAAAAGTTGTAAAACAGAGTATTGGTGTTGATTGTTTCTTCCTTATGTTATACTCATCATAAATAGGAACCTATCTGTTATCGACACATATAGTGCATCTGTTAAGTACCTAAGACTGAATACAAAAGCACCACAATATATATACAAGAACAATATGCAAAATATTCTTTATTACCATCAAACCCTTAAGGTAGGGCAACACCATACAATGGATCCTATTATGGAAGGGATCCTCTCCTGTTCACTTGCCTCTTCAAGGGGGCATCCTCCTATTGAGCTTCAGCTCCAAAATACAATACTTCTCTTCATGTCTCATTACATTGCTTGAACCCCTTTATATA
>ML817661.1:191646-214144 GCA_009831015.1 Picea engelmannii | reverse complement strand
AATGGCCTAAAGCTGACATAATTAAAATAACATTACTAATCTAAATTACAACTAATGGCCTAAATCCGACATAAATAAAATAGCATTACTAATCTAATATGCCCCAATTAAGGGGTAATGAGCCAACATTAGGGCTTAACAGTACCAGGAATGAAGAGAAACCTTGTCTCTATTTCAGATCTTGAAGACAAAGGTTACAAAATCACTTTCTCAGAAGGGAGAGTCCTTGCATTGCACAAAGACTCTCATATCAACTCTTCCAAGGTAATCGGTGTCAAAGAAAACAACCTATACAAGTTGACCATCAAACTAGTTCAAGCCTTACTACATGACATGATCAACCAAAGTGAGCTATGGCATAGAAGGCTTGCTCACATTTATTATAGAGCTCTTCCATATCTAAGGAAAATGGTAATGGGTCTACCAGAGATCCAGATCCAACATGAAGGCATTTGCAAAGGGTGTGCCCTTGGTAAAAATGTTAAAGGATCCTTTCCTAGCAGTGACAATAGATCCAAGGAAATCTTGGACTTGATCCATTCATATATATGTGGGCCAATGACCATTGCATCCCTAAATGGGTACTTGTACTATGTACTATTCATAGATGATCACTCCAGGAAAACCTAGATCTATTTTCTGAAGAACAAGGATGGATTCCTTTCCAAACTCCAAGAATTCAAAGCTCAGGTTGAAAACTTGACCAGAAGAAAAATCAAATTATTGAGATCAGATAATGGAGGAGAATACACCTCAAAAGAATTCACCAATTTTTGTATTCAAGCAGGGATCAAGAGGGATCTCACAGTACTGTACAACCCTCAACAAAATGGGGTTGTTGAAAGGAAGAAAAGAACCATCATTGAAGCAACTAAAGCAATGATACATGATCAGAGTCTACCAATGAATCTATGGGCATAAACATGTATGACTGCAGTGTATGCTCAAAATCGTAGCCCTCATAAGATCCTGAAAAACATTACTCCAGAAGAAGCATTCACTAAAGTGAAACCTGAAATAGAACACTTCAGAATATTTGGATGTCCAATATACCTTCATGTACCTAAAGAAAAGAGATCCAAACTAGAACCTTCAAGAAGGAAAGGTACTTTTGTAGGATACAGTGAATCCTCAAAAGCATACCGAATATACATCCCAAGACAAAGACAAATTGAAGTAAGAAGAGACGTCACCTTTGAATAAGAAGTAACCTTCCATAAATTCATAGAAGCTCAGATGGAAATAGATGGTGAAACAATACCTTCTCCTCATTTAGAAATTCAGAGGGATACAGATAGTGTTCTAGATGAGCCTACAACACAAATTGATCCAGATCCTCCAGCAGATTCGGTTGCCCCAAGTAATGTACCTAGAGACATCACTATTGTACATAAAAGACCTGCTTGGGCATGACAAACATTATAAGAAGTATAAAGACATAAAGCTCCACAAGGAGCAAATAGAGAAAGAAATAAACCTAAGAGATTCTCTATCTACCTTTCAGCTATGACTCACATTATTGATTCAGAACCAAACTATCATGGAGAAGCCTTAGGTGAACAAGTATGGAAAGATGCCATAACTGAAGAATATCAATCTATACTAAAGAATGATGTATGGGATGTTGTCCCAAGGCCAGAAGGGAAGTCCGTAGTAACTTCCAAATGGATTTACAAAATAAAACATGACGTTGATGGAAGCATTGAAAAATATAAAGCAAGATTCATGGCTAGAGGGTTCTCACAAATAGAGGGAGTCAACTATGACAAGACTTTCACACCAGTAGCCAGATATACCTCCATTTGATCCATCATTTCTCTAGCTGCTTCCATGGGCGATGGATGTAAAGACAACGTTTCTCAATGGAGAAATTGAGGAAGAAGTCTACATTGAACAGCTAGAATGTTTCGTTATACACAATGAAAAATCTCATGTTTGTAGATTGAAGAAATCCCTATACGAATTAAAACAAGACCCACGTGCTTGGTACAAGAAAATGGATGGTTGCCTGATAATTTTGGGTTTTAATAAAAGCTCAGCTGACCCAAAATTGTATTATAACATTAATGGAAACAAATTTTTGATTCCAGTTCTATATGTGGATGATCTTTTCATCATTGGCTCTGAAAGACTCATTGTTGAATGAAAGCAGGCATTAACTGCTGAATTTGAAATGAAGGATTTGGGCCAGATGCATTACTTCTTGGGACTACAAGTATGGTAGAGATCAGACGAGATTTTTGTAAGCCAAGGAAAATATACTTTGGAGATTCTGAAAATATTCCAAATGACAAATTGTAAATCCATGCCAACCCCAATGGTAATGGATCTAAGGAATATGAATGATACCAATTACAGAGACATAGATCCACATTTACATCGACAACTTATTGGATCCTTGATGTATCTAGTTAACACTAGACCAGGCATTTTCTATGCAGTAAATGTCCTTAGCCAGTTTATGAGCCAACCAAAACAGATGCATTGGATAATTGCCAAACATGCATTAAGATACTTACATGGCACTATTGGATATGGCCTAAAATATACAACAAATGTGGATCTAAGACTGGAACGGTATGCTGATGCAGATTGGGCAGGAAGTGTAGTAGACAAAAAGATAACCATTGAAAAATGCTTCACCCTAGGATCAACCATGGTTTCCTGGTGCAGTAGAAAACAAATCTCTTTCACTTTGATTATGGCAGAGGAAGAATAAATTTCACTAAGTGTGGCAGTTCGTGAAGTTGTTTGGCTTCACAAACTCTTGAAAAATTTGTTTGAAAACAAGATGGATCCTACCACCATTCATTGTGACAACTAGATCTGTGTGAATCTCTCAGAGAATCCAGTATTACATGACAAATCAAAACATATTGAAATCAAGTACCACTATATCAGAGATATGGTATAGAGGAAGAAAATACCTGTTCATTATATTTCCACCCATGAACAAATTGTTGATATCTTCACTAAACCACTTGCCAAGAAAAAGTCCGAGTATTTCCATGAGAAGCTTGGCCTAATGGAGAATGTCTCCCTATATGAGAGGGAGTGTTGATGAATGCAGCTATAGGAGACATCATCCATCTTACAAACCTGTGAGATGTGGAATATAACAACTATGTGAAGTCTTACTCTTAGCTTACAAACCTGAGAGAAAGCCACTAATAAAGGGTTCATGGTTCAAGCCTGAGACATGGGCTAGGAATGTATATGGCCTCCTCCATGACATGAGAGAATAACTTCAGATGACCATATGGTGGAAAAACGATCTGTTGAGTTAGGACGTGCCTGTGGCTGAGCACATGGTGAACGTGGGAAATCCCAAAAAAGTGTTGGGCACATCGTCATGAGAATAAGAACAAAGATGATGTGGTGGCCTCCTTTGAACAACAACATAGTTGATGTGAAGACTCCGAATGATCCTCATGTTGGTGGCAGTGGGAAAGCATATCTGTAGAGCAGATGTTCCTATAGATGAACATAAGTGGATGTGTGAGGACCTAACTCATCTATGTAATGCAGTGACTCAGGTCTATGGAATCCCTATGGATGTATCCCCTAGTGGATGAGCACTAGTGGGTGTGTCTGATCCTTTGATATATATTGTTCAAGAGTCAGACCTACCTAAAACCCTAATTATTATGTAAAGGGTACAGGTCGGCCCTATGTTAATATGATTAATATAAACAAGATAATTAATAATGAAAATATTAATTATAATAATAAATATAATTATAAAGTGTATTTGACTTAGAGAGGTCAGCCCTGTTGTGCGAATAATACACCCTTGCTAAATTAGTCAAAGTCTAATATAAGTAGGAGATGATTCTCCATTGTAGAATCATATCCTCCTCACATGTTTTGGAAATTTCAGCAAGTGCGCACCTCTCTTGGGTGCTAGGGTTTCTAGGGATTAAGAAGCCTCTTATGTGATAATTCATTCTTGGTGGTGAAAGGTAATTCTCTTGAAGAATATAGCAAAGGATTTGGCTGGGTTTTTCTCTCTTGTTTGGGAAGGGTTTCCCAGGATATATCTTGTGTACTTTTGCATGGTGTTTCTTCTTGTGATTTTGGTTGCTGCAACATTTATGGTTATGGTTAATTGTTAAAATGAATTGAACTTCATGCTTAACCTAATGCTATGAAAACTCAAAAAAATAGACTTGGATGAGAACATTATAGTGAATATGTAGATTTTCCAAGCTCAGGCATTGGAGGTGCACTAAAAGATGGAATCAACCCAGCAAAACCTTTTTATTGGAGTAGAAGTTGTTCAAAGCTATTATCGGGTGGTAGAACATTCACTAAATAACATTTATATTAAGGAGAGAGAGGCCACTACAACTTGAGTTACATTCCAAGAGGCCTTTTTAATAGAAGAAAGTGATGAAGTAGCAAAGGCCTCTCGATTGCCTCTTTCCGAGCAAACCTGAGGCGACATAAGACTGAAGACCTGGGAGGCGAATCTGGCTGAAAGAAAAAGATTAGCCAGGGAAGTAAAGAAAGATTGCAAAGAAGCATTGTCTTCACTCGACAAAGAGTCATTAGACGTTGAAGGAGATAGTATCTTTGAGGCCCTGGGGCTAATTAATATAGCAAAAAATCAACTTAATTTTAAGACAAGCATGGAAGAAACTCAGAAGACAATCCAACAATTGAAACAAATCGACCTTATCCAGATTAATAAGTGGATAGTCAATCCTAGTTTACGGCTATAGGATATATATTTGGAAGCAAGGAAAATGCAGGATATGCTGCCTCATATAGAAAATAAGATATATACTTTTGAGGCAAATGATATAACAAAACCTTCCAGGTTAGTGGTGCAGTTCGTAGGCAGATGCGTTCAGTGTATCGAACAAGGGAAAGACAACACATCTAGAAATAAATGAGACAATGTGTGCATACCATTTACACAGGTCATGATTAGAGGCCAGTTGTTTCTAGCTGGAGGACAAGAAGAAGAAGCGTCTCTGCCAACAGGTGAAGAGACAGAGGAGATGCAATTGAAACTCTTCAAGTTTTACTTATTGTAATATTTACTATTTTTGAATTATGAGAATTCCAACCGCTTATGGTTGAGATCATTTTTGTATAAATGCATAGTTTGACAACTTGACACAGGCTACTTCTTGCCGGATGCAATAGAGAAAAATCTCCTTTTGTGAGAATTAATATAAGTGCAGATAGAGATTCAAACCTTTGTGTAGTTTGAGTTATGTGTTACTCATGTATCTCATATCTCTAGCTTTCTTTATGTCATTCCTTGATAAGTGAGTGGTTGCAATTTAATAATGCTACTACTGTAGTCACATTTTATCGGTTGTTTGATAAGCAAGCCATTTTTCCTCTGTATTTGTTATAAGTAAATACAAGACATGTGAGCTAGTTGGATTATTGTATCTCATATCCTTTCAAGGGTGAATTATTTCTTTTATTCTATTGTGAACAAGGTAATATTCATCTTGCATTGATGCCTCATTTTGTTTAACAATTTTGTAAGTTTCCCCCACATCATTTGATTTTATAAATTGACTCAAACAACAAATTACGACCTTTGTCTTGTTCAGTCATTAATTTATTTTGAGGATTAATTATTATATAAATAATGAAAGAAAACTCACCTTTCAAAAAATTTCTTTATATTCATGATGCCTAACATTATCCTTTGAGCCTTAAGTGTAATCTCAGGAACAATATATTTTTGGCCCCATTGCCGGGGATGGAGAAACGAAGTTATTTTTCCCTGGGAGAACGACATGGTAAGTTTCTCTCTTTGATAGTGAACAAAGATTGAATACAATAATAAGGCTAATTTTTATATTTCACTTGGTAACTCCACTAAAGATAAACTGGAATTGGGTAGAAAGAATACCAGGAAGAACCGCGACGATCAGTAGACTATGCCCGTATCTGATCCTGAAAAGTTGTTAAAAGCCAAGGGATACCTCAATTCTACTACCTCATCTTCAGGTAGGAAGTACCAACCCAAAATAAATAAAGTTAATAATAAGGTCCCGGTCGAAGGGTTGACTCCTGAAGAAAAATTTAAAGAAAGACCATCTACGGAGGCCTCAACTAGCAAACCTGAAATAAAGATTTAGATCGACCTTTCTAGTACTCAGAACAGTCCAAATAGAAGATCCCCGTCTATACCCACTATCGTTAATTTTCTGTCTACCCCATCTTCTCCAAAAATAAAGGTTCCAACCCTTATAAACCCTGATGATCAAAATCTGGACCAGGGGTCAAATTTTAGCTCAAAAATCAACGTTCTCGGAATTTCCTCAAATCGGACATGAGCGTAACCCTCGTCGTCACAAACCCAACGCAACTCGTTTTATCTCAAATGGACGTTGGGAGCAAGAGATATCGCGATCTGTTCGAATTGTCAAACAGGGAAAAAAAAGGATGCTGACTGGGCAGTCCGTACAGTCCGTACGGATGCTGACGTGGCATGACCGTATGCTGATGTGGCTTGACCATACATGCTGACATGGCAGAGATGATGTGGCAGTCATCTATTGGAAGATATGGTCTAATAGCAATGCGACACGTGGCATGGTTTTGGAAAATGATTGGGTGCTACGTGGCCCAATCATGCGCTGCCACGTGGCACCCCATTATTGGTCTATGGTTTGTTTATTAAATTTTTTATGGACTTCGTGCGGTTTGAACCATGAACCTCCCCCATAGTCCAAATTATTGGCAAGTTTGCCCTGCCAACGCGCCATATGGTTGTTCTTGTAAAACCTATGGTTTTGATTACATTTAAATTGAATTAATATATGAATTGGGGCGCATCTGGGCTGGGGCTTAGCCCCAGCCCCCGGTTGCATTTACACTAACATACGACCCTTTTTTATATGGAGCGTGTGTGGGAGTTGGGTTTTGAAATTGGTTTTTCAAATGGTTTTACCCACCAACCGTTCGCCGCCACTTTTCTTATTTTTATTCGCCAATATAAACGGTTAGCCCTTTTGCTATTGCGCGAGGTCTTATGGAAGACCCATGTGCTCAAGAGCTTGGCGGTTAGGGGTTGGAGGCACCATAACCATCCTACAGTTTGCACAATTATTTGGTTGCGCGCGTGTGCTGGGTTTAAATGCGGATTTGGAGCGTGTCCTTGGTTCAAGCACACAGAGGTGCGTTTTGGCGAACCAATTTCAGCAAGGTTGAAGGAAGAGAATGGCAGGAGGCCTAACTTTCTCATTTTTTGGCCGATTGAGGTGTCGTAAAAGCCCATCTAGGGGTTTTTGGATGTCGTGAATCCATTGGCACTATTATCAAGGCCATTTGAAGACTTCTTTTGCATGATTTTAGCCATTGAAGTTTCAGCAAGCTTCAGGGAGCTTGAAGCCCTCATTGATTGAGAACATGTTTTGGTGAGCCTATGTTTGTTTTCTGTGATTGAATAATCATGTTTGGTTAATTGTTATGCTCTAAACACATTGGGATAGGTTTCAGAGGCTTTTGAGGACTTTTACAGGTGTTTTTTCCAAAGAAAAGATCAGGGAAGCTTATGGCCACATGTAGAAGAGGTCATGCCCGGATGAGCCATGATCCGTTTTCAGAGTTCTATTAGTCATTTTTGGGGTTTTAATGTGTTCTGATCTCAATGGTACAGTCTATTTTTCCATTGGAGTTGAGAAGAATCTTGTAAAATAACTTTTGACAAATTAATCCCAGAGAGCCAAGTCCATTGATGGAGGCTCAAGGAGATGTAGCCCGGAGGGGGGTGAACTCCTTTATCAGCTTGTTCTTGTTGTGAGTTTGATGGTTTATTTTCTGAAAGTTGTGTTGTTGTGTATTTTGTTAAAGTACATATTTAACCATCTAAAAGAACAATTACTCACACATAAATATTTACAAAAAGATGCATGAACTTAACACATAATTTTATCTTGCATATTTATACAGATGAAGCAAGGTTCTGTAAAGTTTATTTTAATGAAGTAGAGGGTGATTGCATAGCATAACAAGTCAGCCTTCTATTTTCAGATCACCTGAAGAGAATATTGTACACCCTGATTCATCCCCTGCTGGTTCACCTATCTATAGATCCTGCAAGTCTAAAGAAACCAGTCAGTGTTTTCCTTTCCTGACTCTCCTATAATTTTCATATCCCAATGAATGTTTTCCATATTTTCCTTCACCACATCCAAAAGAAGTTGAAAGGTCACCAATTCTGTCTCTTGAGATTTTTGAAAACCCCCTTTTTAACTCTCAGAGTTCATCCCCTCGAATCTCAATGGCCACTGGTGGAGGAGGTGGTGCTGGAGGTGGAGGAGTAGGTGGTCAAGGAACACCCCCACCCCCCAGAAGTTTTTCCAAAGTGGTAGCTTGATATGCTCCTTTAGTCCTTCCCCACATCCTTCATGATTTACCAGAAAATTATATGAAGAACTTACCGAAATTCACGAGAGAAGGAGATTTAACTGCCATAGAACACGCAAAGTTTTTTGATAAATTTGATGATATCCTCGGCATTGAACATGAGGATGTTTACTTGAGACTTTTAGTGAAATATTTTGAAGGAAAAGTGAGAATCTAGTTTCTAGGGCTCCCGATAGGTTTCGTAAGGTCTTATGATGAGTTAGAAAACATTTTTTTAAGACAATAGAGGGAAAAGAAGGACCACCTATACTATCTGACAGAATTTGGGGCTCTAAGGAAAAATAATTCCGATTAAGTCCTAGGATTCACCCAGAGGTTTAAAAAACTCTATCATAATATTCCAACAGAAGTTAAACCCTCACAACCTGCAACCAAAGTGTCTTTCACAGGGGCTTTCGAGCCCGACTTTTCCCTACTCTTATGGGAAAGGAGATATGATACCCTCATGGGAATGCAGGATGAAGCCATAGAAATTGATTCAAACATGATGGAATCAGGTAAACTAAAATCCAAGGTGGAGAGAGGAACCAAGGAAACTAAACGCTTAAGGGAACAAGAAGGACCCTCCGGATCTGGGAGGTCTTCAGAGGAAAAAATGAATGACATGGCTAATATAATCAAAGAGTTATTAAACAAAATCTCTAGAATGGAATTATACCAATATAATCTTGATCCTTTTTCTAGAAAATATTTCAAAAGGAATCCCAACCCCCAGATCCAGCAAAGACAACTGAAAAATGAAGACCAAAAGATTAAGACCCCTTTTAAAGAAGAAAGCTTCATGCAAAGTGATGATATGAAAGACTATGAGGGGTTGGAGGAAGATATAAACAATGTCAGTGATGACAACCAAGAACCTCACCTAACCAGACAGGATAATGAAAGATCGTTAGACCAAGAACCCCTGTTTGGAAATGTGGAAAGTATAAATAATCTGGGAGAGTCAGATTATCAAGGAATTTCCGACTCTATAATGGCTGAGCTTCAACAAAAATATAATTTGAGGCCTAGAGATAAAAATTTTACAACTGTTCCACCAAAGAAAATCTTGTTGAGTAGTAAAAATAATGAGGCTTCTCAACCATCCACTGAAACGCAAGCTGCCAACACAAAAACAGTTGAAACACAAGCTTCCAAAATGAAGACAATTGAAACAAAAGAAATGAAAACTAATAGGCCAGAAAAAAGAGAAACAAAGATCCCAACTAGAGAAGATGAAAAGAAAATTTAAAGTTTCAATCTGCAAAACAAAATTAATAAAATCAAAATCCTCGTACCTTTGGTTGAACTAGTAAGAAATCCAATGTATAGAAATCAAATTGCCAAGATGATAAATTTTTTGGATGCTGAAAGTCATGCAGATGCTATTAATTTAGAAGATGATAGACCTACTATAATGTTTGGTCCACATATTGAAAATTCCAAGGATTTTTTCGCTCCCTTTTACATTACGTTGACTGTGCATGATCACCTACTCCATAACTATATGTTGGATTCTAGAGCCTTCCACAACTTAATGCCCAAATTTATTATGAAAAAACTAGGTCTCAAGATTACTAGACCATACTGAGATATGTACTCTTTTGATTCAAGAAAAGTTAAATGTCTTGGTATGGTTAAAGACTTGGTTGTTAATCTTACATGGATTCATGTAAATAGTATTCTTATGGATGTATTCGTTGTTGATGTCCCTGCAAAGTATGTCATGTTGTTATCTAGTTCTTGAGGTGATAAACTTGGTGGATCACTTCAACTGGACATGACATATGCTATGATCCCGATCTTTGGTGGAAATTTCACCCGTCTATGCAGAGAGACAAGGTTGGCATATACTATAAGTGACCCACAGAACCCAAATAATTACCCAGTCAAGATTTAGGAAACTATATATTATCAATTGATGATGGGTTTGATGAATGTATAGAAGAAGAAAACAAAAAAATAGANAAAAAAAAAAAAAAAAAAAACGTAAATAGTACAGGAGTTTGGAAAATGTTTTTTGATGGTGCTTCATCTTGGGAAGGAGAAGAAGCTAGAGTGTTGTATGTGGCACCCAGAGATGAATTCATTATTCCTTTCTCATATATATTACAGTGGGACATTGATTATACAAATAATGTATGCGACTATGAAGCTCTCGTCTTAGGATTAGAGGCTTCCAGGAAGTTGAAAATTGAAAATCTAATAGTCTACGGTGATGCAGAACTAATTGTAAAACAGATAAGGAAACAATATCAAGACAAACATTTGAGGCTAAGGTATTGCAGGAACTATGCCTGGGATTTGATAGATTTTTTTTTCTCATCGTTTAATATTCATCATATTCCCAGGGTAGAAAATCAACAAGCTGTTTCTCTAGCTAAAGCGACTGCTACGTTTATGCCACCTACCATCTTGAAGATAAAGTATCGCATAGAAATGAGGCACATGACTTCAATACCAAATAATGTTCAGAACTAGAAGGTCTTTGAAGACGATGAGAAGATCAAGCAATTTCTAGAAATGGTGGATGAATTTTCTGAAATGCACATCGACCGAGAAAATCAGAATGACCCTACTTAGATCATGCAGGAAGATGAACATCCTCAGAAGTTCCTGGATAAGATCACTAACCACCGCATGTTGGTGTTGAAAAACAATTAGATCCCTAAAGTTCTAATTCCTTTAGAAAGATTATTTGATCATGATGACATACCCCTAAATTCTACCTTGCAACCTTAACCCGAGGAGGTTGAAGATTGTAATATAGGCACTGAGGAAACTCCTAAACTGGTCAAAATATCCAAATACCTTCCACCCAAAATGAAAATTAAATATGTCGAGTTACTCAAACTATACAAAGATGTCTTCTCTTGGTCTTACAATGAACTAAAAACTTATGATACCATTATCATAGAACATAAAATCCCTTTAAAGCAGGGCATCAAACCTTTCAAGAAGAAGCTCAGACAGATAAATCCTATACTTCTGCCTGTGATAGAAAGGGAAGTAAAAAACCTCCTTGATGAAAATATTATTGTTCCACTTAGATATTTTGAGTGGGTATCCAACTTAGTTCCAGTCAGAAGGAAGAATGGTGAAATTAGACTCTGCGTAGATTTCAGAAAACTAAACAGATAATCCCTTAAAGACAATTATCCACTCCATAAAATGGATCATGTTCTAGAAAAAGTGGTCAGGGATAACACAATGTCTATGAATCCATGTAGCCAATAAAGGAACTTGGTATACTATTCTTCTGTATCTCACAGGGAGACACGATCTATGTGGTGGTCGACACCACCACATAGTTGTAGATTTCGTAGAAGAAATATTTTTCTTTACCTCCCACATATTGGAGTGAAGGAAATGTATGGGCTCAACATTGGTCAGAGACCATCTCCATCTCATAAAAGGAAACGACGTCATAAAAAAAATGGCATCCATAATGTATGTCGATATATAGAAAGGGGCATGTTTCCCTTTGGCTTTTGACGACTGATATTCTGTGATTTCCTTAGCTAAATTGTCCGACATTATCTTGGCCCAATTGAAAGAAAAACACTCTGCAACTTCATGCACGATCGATACCCATGATAACAGGAAGTGAGCAACATTTTATTTCCTAAAAAGTTTACATAGCATCATGGCCACATACATCATATGAGCATCTAATGATGTGGTGGCATATATGCCATGGGTGTCTGCTCTGAATTTCTCAGGGCATGCCCACCAGTTCTTAATTAAGTTAGGTTAATTCTTTCCACCTTGTGTGCACTCTTCCTCATCGAACTCTTTTAAGAAAGCGACATATAACTGTATTTGAAATCTGGGGATAATTTGTACATCACCTGTATATGTTTCGGTTGAAAATACCCAACAACAACTTCCTATGAATTGTGGATGCTCCTAGTTGAGACATCACATTCTCCAGAGCCCAACCTATCATGTCACGATACGGCATGAGCCTCGATCGTGTGGCTACTTTATGCAGCTCTGATTGAGCTATGTATTTGAGATTCATCACCTGAGTTTTGGTCACCTCATAGCCTGACTCTGATGGACAGTTAATCAACTCATATTGTAGGATATCAAATACCTTCATCTAGGTTTTCACGGTATCTAGAACTCTTAGTGTTATAGCAATATTTGCCTCACCATTGCTATCTTGCACAGAGGGCATTTTTTCCATTTCTCTATGCAGAATTTTTATCCCTTTTTGATGAATCCAGAGATAAAAATATACATTTTTCCATATATACACTCCCTAACTGCTCTGCAAGATGCATATATGCTTGCTACTCCATTACAACTCGCGTATATCGTGATTTGTGCCAAAAAATACAAAATGAGGCCAAGTTTCCATGTCACGACAAAAGACCTCTGATCCTTGGCCTTCCATATAATGAAAACGTTCCGACTTGACCCTTCAGTTGCATCCTAGAGGCTATAAGAGCACAATTTCAAACTATGGAAAAAGAAGGAGAAAACATTCAACTTTGAGAGCAAAGTTACTCTGGAGAAATTACTTCATATTGAGTCTGGATCCCTTTGTCCCTCAAGTCTGAACATAGTGTTCAGCCCCGAAGATCTTCCCTTATTATTGAGAGGACCTCTTTGCCTCTTTCTCATGAGTTTTCCTTTGGTGGAGGATTGAAGTGGTGGGGACCTAGTTGGAAGGAACTTGGTTTCTTGTTTTTGAACGGTGTCGGCACGAAAGTCTGTAATGTTGACACTTCTGCTGATCAATTATTAATAGAAATACTCCTTTCCCGTCCTATTGGTATCTTTCAAATATATGATTATTATCCATGGGCATGTTTGTAATGTTTATTAATGTATTATGTGATCTGATGTGCTAACCCCTTTTATATAATCACTATATACTTTCTTTTCTTGTTTGTTGATAACTTCAAGCAGGTATAAAGCTTTGGGTCAAAGTGCTCAACGGTGGAACATCATCGAATGCTGGATCGAGGTAGGCCTCTTTCTTGTATTGCACGTTAGTTTATATAGAATATGTTGGAATTGAGTTGATTTCTGCAGTCATACCTGTCTGTTGTGGTTTACCCTTGTCCATAGAGAGTTTTTCCCCTATAACAGAAATGGAGACTCCACTGGAGAAAGATCTTCCTTCTAAGGGTTGAAGTACTTTTTCTTCTTACATTGCTCGTTTTCCTTTGTGTTTCTTGTCGTATCACTGCTTGATAGATCCTGTTCACTCTGAGTCTGAGTTTTCATTTTTACCCTTGCATGGCCTTGTTTTAAAACATATATGCCCTTTTTTCCTTGACAATCGCATATAGACGCTTGTTGTCTCACTGCAAGAAGCATATATACGCTATGTTCTCCTGAATAGTCACGTATACCACTTCCCCTTTCTTTTTTTCTTGGTTGAGTGACTACTGGGTAGGATTTAAAGATTGCTGATCCTTTTTAGGTCTTTGTAGTGCCTATTGAGATTATCTAGGATGAAAGGAAGCCTGTTTGGAGTTGAATTTTTGGGCATAGTCTCCAAGGCAATTAAATCAACATATGTGTCTAATACAGGGAGTTGAGAAGTCCATTGTATAATTGGTAATATCATGAGGCTCTGCTCACACCAGAGTTAATCACGAGGTCGTGCAAAGTTAGTTGAAGGGATAACCCTTGGATACTCACCTAGCGTCAGAGATATTTCTGTGGATTTATTCGTATTTGGGGATCTTGCTAGTGCCCATACCTCTGTGAGAGGTGGTTCTTTAAAGGTTTCGGGCTTTGCTACCCTACCCACATGGTGATCCAGACTTACGACTACTCACCTCTCCATTGGTTATATAATGGTTTATTATTTTCTTGACTTAGGTATCTCATAGGTTACTTGCAAGGGTTATTCTGCTTGTACCCTGAGTCAGATAAGGGTTGGACAACACAAAACCTTTATGGAGGATTACCTCTCTAGGGGGATCTGACTGACTGGTTTTTAAGATTACGAGGGCCCTTATAACTAATTTTGTTACCTCTAAACTTTAGTGGGGAGTCTCAGGTCCCTCTTGGATGAGACATACCTTCTTTAGCGAGGAAGATCACTCAACCACTTTAGCCCGTTTGCATGCATATTGGCCGTTTGAATTTTTGGTATGGTCTTTGACTCCTAGTTGGCCATAGGATATATTTTTATTTGTGGAAGATTCATAAGTTGGAGTGGAAAAAACTTCCTCATAGGTCCCGTTAGTTGTTACAGTTACCACCAGTTATCGAGTCCTTGCCTTCTAAAAGGCATAGAATTATCAGTAGTGGTACACACAAATCCACTTTTTAGACTTATGATCCTGCAAGGATGAGTATAGAGTCTAGTATTCAGAACATTGGAAGTTCTTCGACTCCCGATCCCACTATAATTAATGGCACTCCTTCGACACCTGTAGTCTCTACAGTTGTAGTTCTGAAGGCTTACACGGGTATTATGGCTCGGCCTGTAGTTAATGCTTCATCTCTTGCCTTGAACCCTTTTGGAGGTTTTGGCCACTTGCCAAGTTACAATGTTCATACCATCCCCATGGATTCTAGTCCATTTTCTTATGGTATGCCTAACTTCGCCTCGCAATTTTCAACTGCCATCCCAGCTGTTGGCCATAACAATAGCCTTGGACTTGGTATAACTACACCTCCTTACACTCCTTCCCCGTTTGGTGGTTCTCATATTCCCCAAGTGAATCCTAATGTAGGGACTGTCCATATTCTTAACCCCAGGTCTAATCCCTCTATGACTGGATGGAACAACCCAGCTGGAAGAAAAATTCTGCCCTATATCCCTATCCCCTCGGTGTTGATTCCAACCAATACTTTTGGCATGACAAATCCACTTCAATCCTCTGGGTTCCCACCTAGAGGAGGTCAGCCTTACACTTTGGGCACCCCCCAACCTAGATCTAATCCAGTTGGGGCAATTTTAACAATCCCCGACTTGGATCTAATCCAATTGGGGGTAATTTTCATAACCCTTATCAAAACATTCTTGCCGGAATGATGCCCAATCCATCTTTTACGAGTTAGCCCGAAGGAGGGTCTTATAATTCTAGACAAGGTTTTGGTCCTCACCAGAATCCTAAATGGAACGTAGTTCCTAACACACCATCTTTCGCAGGAGGATGGAGTCAGGTGTTGCAACCCCGTATTCCCTTTCTAGCCACACTTAATCTGCCAGATTTGTCTAAACTAATGAATGACCAAGTGATTCATGACCCCACATGGCCCCTTATCCCTACCAAACTCCCATCATACATTCCAAAGTTTGAGGGTAAGAATGGAGAAGACCTTGGTGATCACGTCACTACTTTTCACCTTTGGTGCTCATCGAATTCTTTGAACCATGATTCTATTAGGCTATGATTGTTTCAATGCACTCTCATTGGAGTGGCATCACAATGGTACATTGAGCTACCTAGGGGGGCATATGTGTCATTCCATCAGTTGGTGCTATCCTTTCTCAATCACTTTCAACTACCAATTCATTATGATGTTGGCCTTGAACGTTTTTCAACTTTACACCAGAATACTGACACTCACATCTCAAACCATATCCAGGAATGGCGTAGGCGAAGGACGTTGGTTAAGACTCCTATACCCTTGGAATTTCTTCTAGAATGGTTCATAAAGTCTTTAAATTCTATTATTTCAAAGGACGTTGCTACTTCTAGGGTCTTCAGTGAGGAAGAAGCTATCCTTAGAGCCTAGCAATTTGATTTGATATATGCTCAGTCTGGGATGTTATACCACCTTCTTCTAGACGCTCCACGAACAAATCATGATCCTAGACAAACTCTCGGACCTCGTGCCGATGGCATTGTAGGGTCCACCAATGTAAATTCCACAGACTCAGCAACGAAGTCTATTGGAGGGCCAGCCTCGTCTGGATCCTCCAAACCCACCCAATTGACAGATGTACATTTTGTGCAATCGTCGAAAAACCCAAATGGTGACCAACAACCAGATGGGAATAAAAGGAAAGGACAAAATAATCGTAAGTGTGGGAAGAATAATAATAAACCCAAGGATAAAGATAATAATGGGAAACAAAATGATAATGCTGGGGAGGGAAGGAAAGAGAAGCGTAAGGTGAAATTTCCTTGTAAACTTTGTATCTATGACCACCTTACCCACTTGTGCCCCAAACTTGTGGAGGCTATGAGGCTTTTAAATCTACCGCCCGTTTTGCTGACGAATCCATTCCCACACAACCAACACTTAGCCTCAAGTTCTTCGAGCATCAAAAATGCACCTAGTGGAAGTCAAAACCCACCGTTGCAAGATGGCGATCATTTTTGCATCAATATGGTCAACGCGAAAATTGATATAGCCACCTGCTCTCGAGATTATAGATTTTCAAAAGCTAGTACCATCCTAGAAGCTCCTCCTCCACCCCCGGAGACTAACTTATAGATCGAGAAACCAAATCCACTGCCTCGTATTCCAAAAGGAGTACTCAAGCACTCTACCCACATCCCTAATGCTAGAGCCACCTAGAACTATTCTATTGTTGAATATTTGGGCCGAACCCCTTGTGCGATGTCAGCTTTGGAGGCAGTCCAGATGTGTCCATCATAGAGGAATGCCTTACTCTCTACCTTTGGAGCTCTAGAGCCTAGTGGCTTGAAATTCATCAAGTTTGATGTCAAGGACATGAAGCGTCGCTTACCCTACCATATCACTTTTCAAATCCACGTGGAGTATTCCAAGTATACTATCAAACGAGTGGTCGTTGATGAAGGTGCCACCACTTGTGTGATGTCCCTGGTCTATTGGAAAGCTATCGGTTCTCCAACCCTTTCCAAGTTGTCAAACATGTTGACTGCATTTGATGGTCATTCCTTCCACCCTAGTGGTATTCTCCCCACCTTTCCGGTCCAGTTAGGTGGGAAGATGGTAGAGGTGGAAGTAGAGGTAGTGGATGCACCTCTCTATTATAACTTGTTACTAGGTCACAATTGGACCTTTGGTATGGTTGCTATCGTATCGTCTGTTTTTCGTGTGCTTTGTTTTCCTCATCAGGGGGAGATCGTGATGATCAACCAGTTATTCTTTGCGTACTCTAGTCCTAACACATCTGTTGAACTGTTGATCCATATGATCAACAATTCTTAGCTGATAAATGAGAATATCGATGTCAGAATGTATTCTTCCCTCATAGGTACTTTCAACTTCTCAGCACCGATTCACCATGTTTAAGCCATGTCTAGTAGGCCTGCTTTAGCAGAGAGGTCCATTCTTTTTTGCACTTCCTATTTTAGTGATCCTTTGACCTTACCTTCTCTGACTTCATCGATTGAAGGTCAGTCGAATGTTGGCATGGTTATGCCATTATCGGCACCAGAGATTGCGTATCAAGCTATCCTTGACTCTTTTGTCGATCCTAATCCCCTTACCTCGCAGACAGATGAGGAGGATCTCGTTCTTAGGCCCATATGGGCCACTTCGTTATCTTGTTCACATGATTTCTTAGATGAGACTTTTCCTTCAGACGAAGCCATCCTCGAAGCCATGAATGTTTCCGAGAGACCTTGGGATGATATGCATCATCGATCTTATTTTCTCCCAAGTCTTGAAAGAATCAAGCAAGATGATTTTCAATCTACCTTGAGTGAGATAGTCGGTCACGCCATAGTTCCACTTGATATGCACGGTGTTTTCACTGAAGGAAATATGGCAAGTATTTCTCCTACCGTCTTGATCGACATCTCTCGTAACCTTGGAAAAATTGAGAATGTAAATATAGGTGTAGATTGTTCACCATAAGAGATTATGATCTACACCAACCTCTTCAAAGAATTTTGAGATGTATTCGCTTGGTCATATGAAGAGATGCCAGGGATCGATCCTCACATTGTCTAACATGAAATTAGAACTTATCCAGATGCTAAACTTGTTCGACAACGTCTTAGAGCTACTAATCCTAGCAAGCCCCCGCTATTAAGGCAGAGGTGGAGAAGATACTTAATGTCGGCTTCATCTACCCGGTTCCCTTGACCGAATGGGTATCCAACCCCATTCATATGAATAAAAAGAAAGGAACCATCCATGTGTGTATGGAATTTCGCGACCTGAATGAATCTTGTCCTAAAGATAACTTCTCCATGCCTTTCATTGATCGGATTCTCGATGAGTGTGTGGGAAGCGAAATATTTTCCTTTATGGACAGATTTTCAGGATATAACCAAATCCAGATCAAACCTAAGGACCAACACAAGATGACATTTATATGTCCTTGGGGTACTTTTGCATACTAAAAAATGCCTTTCATCTTGAAAAATGTCGGAGCAACCTTCCAACGCTCCATGACTTTCGATTTTCACGATCTCAAGCATATAGTCGAAGCTTACCTGGATGATCTTGCTGCTCACTCTTGCAAGAGAGTGGTTCATGTCACACACCTTCAGCTGGTTTTTGAAAGATGGCGTTACTATAGAATTCGGTTAAACCCTGACAAATGCATCTTTTGCGTTAGGTCTGGTCGTCTCTTAGGATTTTTAGTTTCCAAGATTGGGATCATGGTAGATCCTCTTAAGGTTGAGGCAATATTTCAATTGCCTTCCTTGCACACGATTAGACAACTTCAAGGTTTACAGGGGAAAGCTAACTTTTTGTGTCGGTTTATAGTGAATTATTCCAATATCACTAAGGGTTTCATCCGCCTACTGAAGAAAGACACCCCATTTATCTGGGATGAGCGAGCCCAGGAGTATTTCGATGCCTTAAAGAAAGCCTTGGTATTGGATCCTTTGCTGAAATATCCTGATTATAGTACAGATTACTTGTTATATATTGTCGTGTCCCAGGAGACGATTGGTATGGTTCTAGTTTAGGAAAATGATGAGCTCCATGAGCACGTCATCTACTATCTTAGTCGAAATTTAGTCGGTCCTGAGCTTAATTACTCTCATGTTGAAAATATATCTTTGGCTGTCGTTCACACAGTCCAACATTTATGACACTATATATTGCTTTGAAAAACTATTGTAGTCCCTGATGTTAATCCATTTCAATAAGTCCTCACTAGGCATATCATAGGCAGGAAATATAATAAATGTATTGTCATCTTACAAGAATTTGATCTCAAGTTTGCTTCAGCCAAGTCCAAGAAGTCACTAGTTTTTGCAGAGTTAATATCCAATTTCCCATGATTAGATGAGGATGTCATCCATGTCGATTCATTTGTAGACGAACACATTTTCCTTGTCTCGTCGTCTGACCCCTGGTATGGAGACATTGTTTTATATATTCAAACCTTGAAGTTTGCTCAACATCTCTCGCGAGATGATCGACGACAATTTAGATACCAAGCCAAAAAGTATACCATTGTCGGCGACACTTTATATTGCCGATGAATAGATAGTATCTTACGTTGTTGCTTAACTCAGGAGGAAGCCAAGTTAGTCCTAAATGACTACCACAAAGGGGCTTGTGGTGGTCACCTATCCAGGGTTACTTTTGGCCTACCATCTTTAAAGATTGCATTGAAACGATTAAGAAGTGTCACCCCTACCAGGTGCTCACTCGAAAAATGTGCTCGCACCCAGCCCCTCTTCACCTAGTCATTACCATCGGTCCCTTCACCAAGTGGGGGGTAGATTTCGTCGATTGCAACCCAACTTCAGCTGGGGTGAATCAACATAGCATCGTGGTTGTCGAATACTTTACCAAGTGGGCCGAAGCCATGCCTATTGTAAAATACAATGGGAAGACTGCAACCTTCTTCGTGTTCAACCAAATTATCGCCCGATTCGGTATCCCGAGTGAGATTGTCACCGATCATGGCAGTCACTTTTAGAATGAAAAGATGGTATAACTAGCGTCTAAGCTGGGGTTTAAACATGGTCACTCATCTCTGTATTACCCCCAGGATAATGGGCAAGTAGAGGCTGTCAACAAGTCTCTCAAGACCATTTTGTAAAAAATTGTTAGTCGGAATAATTCCAATTGGCACATCATGCTGTATCTCGTGCTTTGGGCATACCAAACCTCAGTTAAGACTGCCACCAGTGTTACCCCTTTTCAGTTAGTGCATGGTGTGGATTTGATACTTCCCATTGAATGAAAAATCCCTTCTCTCAAATTGGCAGTCGAGCTCCTACCTGACACTTCAGATTTAGAACGATGCTTGATGCACCTAGAGAGTCTTGATGAGCAATGTCGAGACATCTTTACGGCTATCGAGGAAAAAAAAAAATGTGTCAAGGTTTAGTACGACAAGTCTGTCTATCCCCGGTTGTATACCGAGGGTGAATTGGTCCTTTTGTATGACCAAGCCAAAGAACCGCTAGGGGAAGGCAAGTTTAAACCCATGTGGCATGGTCCTTATACTGGGCGACGTGTTCTAGAAAAAGGAGCCTATGAATTGGAAGATTATAAAGGGAAGAAATCGGTTGAGCCCATAAATGGGCTCTACTTGAAAAGGTGTTATGCTTGAGCCCTGGGCTTGAGCGAAACCCTTTGTATACTAATGTAAATTTAGTGTATATACATATTTTTCTTTTTTATCTTTGGCTTTCTGATCGAGTTTTCCCTTTTGGTTGGCATATGTCAACAGAGTCTTCAGTCAACCTAGGATTCGTAGACGGAGCCAGTCGTCTTACATGGAACTTGGCTTCCTCCGTTTGCATGATTTACTCACCTGAGGGTCTACTGGTGTCTTCAGGTGGTGTATGCCTAGGGCCATCCATGAACAATGTGGCCGAATATAGTGCTGTCATAGAACTTTTGTGCGATGCTATCTCACATGGTATTCGATCTCTAGAGGTTCACCTGGATTCTCTATTAATCATATGTCAGTTGAATGGTCGTTACCGTGTGCGTGATCCGACATTACTCTGTCGATTCCTACGTGTACATATTTTAGAATGAAAATTTGATTTTATTACATACTTCCACATTCCTAGAAGTTCTAATCATGTATCCGATGCCTACGCTAATTATGTTTTAGATTGGCATTTGTCACATTAATAAAGAAAGGAAGACCATTAAATCAATGTACACATTGTAAGATATGAGTAACGACGAAGATCCCTCTTTATATATTTCCAAAAAATATGGTGTTTATATTACAAAATTGGGGCCAAAACCCTCAAAATACATATACAACTGATATACATGTCCCATGAAATCTATGTATGTGACGTCAGATCTGTATCATGATAGAAAACCATGGTGTTAGCGAGACACCAGAAGATTCATACCCATGTTGTAGGTACACCGACAACCTGCTGCTGCATGGCTTCAGGTAGATCCTCCACTTGAACCATAGGAATCCTTTGTGTCAGACGAGACAACTTACCCTGCACATTCTGTAGGACTCTCTCCGCTTCTCCTCCCACTGCCTCATATCCCCGGTGCCTCCACCTATGTCGTAGGAATCCTTCTGGTCATTGTGGAACCACATGTGCAATCACACAAGTATCAAATTAATAACACCATCCAAAAATATTTTTTTTCCTCTTTAATACAAAAACACAAAAAAAAAATGAAATATATAAAAACTTTTACCTATGGCACCGTGTTGGCAGCCAACCCAATTTTTTTGATTGCTCTCAAAAGCTGCCTACACCCCTTGTCGTATTACAACAAATCATTGTCGCATTGTGCTCCTAGACATTCATCTTTTTTTGCGACAATTACAATTCAATTTCGACCCAGTTTTCACAACTGCAAGTGTGAAAACACCTCTTTCGTTGCTGAGATTGTCATCGTTTTTGGTTGATTTGCTGAAAGACGCTTGATCACTAGTTTATCACATGACTGCTAGATGTTGTATCAGACTTATGTTCTTGAGCATTATCTTACCTTGATTGCGCATTTGGATATATTTCACTGTTAAACCTTTGGGCATAAAAGTTATTGGTCTTGTTCTAATCTTATGAAAATTATAATGGATTTGGTCATATTGTTTTTATCCTTGCTTTGGACTATCACTCGATTATTATATGAAGGAATTTTGATTATATGGTTCTAAGACTTTGGAATACAAACATATACAATATGCACCGAATGCATGGACAAGTTTATAAGGTATGATAGCAATGGTTTCAAGGCGCATGAGTTAATCATATTCGAATTGATACTTGGCATACTATTTGCAAAGTTG